>JACCGJ010000983.1:0-60926 GCA_013407085.1 Atriophallophorus winterbourni
GTGTCCAATGATGGCAATGCGACGTGGCGTGTGTGACTCGCCACTAAATAAAGTCATTTTCTATTCTGGGTTTATACGTTAGGGTCCTATGAAGAATTTGGCCGGAGGTATAAGATGCAACTTCATGAAATTCTTCCTTTTCCTTCGTCTTTACGTTATATTTTGAAACAATTTCCAGAATCTAAATTTTGTTGATTATATTTTCCGGTATTTTATATATATGCTGTATTTGATGGAAAACATTCCTTTCTGTTATCAAAAACTTGCTATTGTAAATCTTTTCTTTGCACGCCTTCGGTTAATTATTTGTTTCAATTGTTCGTTTCGGCCATTGTCGGTCATTGTTGTTAAATTTGGTTGCCATTTTGGGCACTTGAAATTGGCTTTTATTTCGACACCACTTTTGGGTGTTTTGTCTTTGATAGACATTTTGGACGGCAATGTTGGTAATACCTTTCATTTTATTTATATCTCAGGTCGTCATTGAACTTGTTTGCATTTGATATAATTGATTCTAGAGTATTTTGGCTCCACTGTTTGCTGTACGTTCCTATACAGTTGAGGTTTGTATAATTATTGTTGTTGTGATTGTTGCTAATTACAGTACCGTATAACATCTGAATTGTGGTTTTGAATTTGTCGAACTAAGAAACGGGTGGAATACGCGTTACTCACGTCACAAACGTTACACAATGGCTTAAAAAAGATGTTGCGACTTTGCAACGAATATATCATCGAGCTACCAAACTTGTCACTGGACTCAGCCGGAAACCCTACAATGAGCGAATCAAAACGCTAAATTTATTTGATTATCCACGTCGTCTTCTCCGAGGGGATTTGATTCTGGTTAATAATATTTTGAATACTAAAAATCACCCTCTACAATGCTTATTGAATCCACGGAGCTCGCATAATACAAGAGCTCACACATTCACTCTAACTGTCCCTTACTCGAGACTCAACTGCAGACGACATTTTTTGCCGTGCAAGTTTTGTTTTACTTGGAACAATCTGCCAGATTATGTTGTAAACTCACCAAATCAGCAAAATTTCAAGAGAAGCCTTGATGCCTATTTGACCCTAAACCCGTGCATCGAAAAAAAATATACATCTTAACACCATACACCTACATTTGTTATCCCACCAATCGAAAACAATTTCTGCCCTTTGGATATTTACTTGATTCTTGAACTGCTCAGTAAGCAATCTAATCTCATTTTTGCTTGTTATATTATTCGTTGTTGTCATATAATTCTGTGGTTTTTTGTAAAGCTATATGCTTTTCAGACCATTAAAATTGAATTGAATTGAATTGAAAATTATTCCGTTACCTATTTACTGGGGCCTACAAACTCACCGTGGTAATGTTCTTCAGAAATCTCTCGTAGGATTTCATGGTAAATATTCGTAGTTGCTTCTCGGATACATCTTTAGGCAAAACTAATATTCGAGCAAACTGTCGATTTGCTTTAATAACCAGTAAGCACATAATTCAAGGATGGCATCGATTGCAGCCATTGTTTGCAGTGGTATTGTAGCGACCAAACCGTCACTGGGGAATAGTTTCTTTCACGGAAACTAGCTGCCTGCTACGAGCCACGAGAATCTTCTACCGGGAGTGACGAGCGTTTACGAATCGATCCCAAATCAGAACAATACGTCAATTTACGCTGTACTATATTGACAAAGACGATTAAAAAGCAAAATATAACAAACCTCAACGGTAATCGAATACAGATTTCAATGCAAACCCAACGCGTCCAATAAACGGAAGTCAAACAGCTCAGTTGAGAGCACAAAAATTACCGTTTTCCAATAACGGTAAACACGGGTAACGGACAAATCAAAATGTGCGGAAGCCAAAGTGCAGTTAAACAAAGGGAAAATGTTCGGGAAAGAAAACGCTCACAGATTTAACATTTAGTTTAAATGTTATTTTCAATATGAAGAACAAACAAAAAATATCACTGGAAAATTATGACACGAAAAACTTGATAAGAAACACGGGTGTAGGGTGGGAACAAATGTCTTCAGTTCGTTTGATCTTGCTGGACCGAAAGAGGAATTTTCTAGACATCGACGCGGATTCATACACCGCCCACCAAAATTCCTCAAAATCTGAAAAGCAAGTAGAGACACAAACAATGAACTGCGGGGCTCTCCTCTACCTGGCTACCCGACCCGTGTACCTGCGCGACCCATGACAGCGACTCGACGATCAAATGTTTGGTGGTATCTCTGGAGTTGGCAGACCCGAAGACCCGCCTCCCACCTAAAACATTTGCCTCCAGTGTAATCAACGTTCGTCTTCGCATGCAACCGGCAGACTGAATGCTTGGTGGTACTTCTGGGGTCAGCAGATCCGAAAACCCGCCTCCCACCTTAAGCACCAGCCCCCGGGCCCGACACCCAGGTACAGTAGAATAAAGCAAGTGACTTTATTTAGTGGCGAGTCACACACGCCACGTCGCATCACCATCACTGGACACCTGTAGCTTTTTATAGGGAAAATGTTTGCTAGACAAAGACCCATCACGTCCTCCGGTTCTGCCAGCGCCCCTCAATAAGCTCATGAATGATATCCTACCCGAACGAGCCTTATGTATTGCATCCTCCAACAGCGACATTTTGCGCCATCTGAACAATTCTAAATTACAAAATATTGTATCCGAGTTCCCAAACATAAATGGTTCATCAGGTATACAACCGAAAGGTTTACGCCAATCATACGGATTGTCGTGCTGACCATACGTTGCCCCAATTAAAGCTGATTCAGTGTCATGTGAACCAGGCCTACTTTTCATGTGGGCTGATTTGGTGTCAAGTGGGCCAGGCCTAATCTCCATCTGATCCGAATTAGTGTCGGAAAATTCAGTCACAAAATCCGACTGAGCTAATTCGGTGTCATGTGAACCAGGCCTACTTTTCATGTGGGCTGATTTGGTGTCAGGTGGGCCAGGCTTAATCTCCATCTGATCCGAATTAGTGTCGGAAAATTCAGTCACAAAATTCGACTTAGCTAATTCAGTGTCAGGTAACTCATCTTCCTGATCACCAAAGACAACACAAAGGACAATATCCTTCAACATTACACCAGCAGAAACAATTTCTTGACACTTGACGAGACTAACAGGCTTTGCTATTGTATGCGATTGCCCGAAGCGGTTCTTAAGGATTGATCTCGCCCGCTTATACGCACGTTCAGGTGGCAGCATGACACACTCTTCAATAGATTCTTTTGCTATACCTCGGCAATAATTTAGCAAACATAGGAACTTTTGTCCGTCATCAAGAGTTCTAGACTCCACATAGGTCTCGAACTGACGACAAAATTTCCCGTAGGTGCTAGCTGAACCATCAAAAGATATCAATTCTATCTTCGGAAGGTCAGATCTCGGTACACTGCCGGGCTTTTTATTACAGACAGAATCTTCTACCTCCGAACGAGGGTAGTCAGCTACTTTTTCCTTTTGATGCTCACGATGCGCAAGACGACTTGCCGATGCAGCAATCTTAGCCATTTTAACCTCCTGTTCCGCCTCAAGCACTTTCAGTTTGTGCTTCATAGCGATGGTTTCGTGCGACAGTTTTAGGAGTTCAAGGCGCCTTCTAGCCTTACGAACAAGGATATTTGACTCTAATCTTTGAACTCCTTAAGCTACCACGAGAGCCCACAACAGAACAATGAATGCGCTCACCTGCGAGTCTTCTGTTCCATTATCGACAACTGTTGGGAAGATTTGTTCTTTGCGACAAAACTGCGGGTAACAGGCATATTGACGTCAGCGAATTCGACGTTGAGTACTGTATTTTCTCCAATTGAGACAAATAAGGTCCAAACCGAATTCCAACGTTGAGTACTGTCAATTTAAGTACCGTACCAATGTTCCAAACGAAGCAATTGAGTACTGTAACCAATGTTCCAAACGAAGCAATTGAGTATTGAATTTTCTCCAATTGAGAAAATACGGTCCAAATCAAATTCTAACATGAGTACTGTCAATTTGAGTACCGTCCCAATGTTCCAAACGAAGCAATTGAGTACTGCCAATTTGAGTACTGTCTCAATGTTCCAAACGAAGCCAATTGAGCACTGTACCCGCCAATACGGTCCGGGGAAAATCGAGTTCAACGTCAAGGATTTCAGTCGCGATATAAACACCAATGTGTTTATCCAACGGTTGAGTCACGCGTCCAAGCCCACCAAAATATTGACAAGACAATACGTGAGATGAGTACGGTACTCAATTATTCCGCTTCGTACTGAATCCAAAAACAACAATATTCAACAGCAACAATGACCACGAGTGATCGCAACTTCAAATAGCGCGCAAACGGCCAAATAAAGATACAAAATATAAGCTCAAGAACGAATAAATTCAAGTAGTTCGGTAAAACAAAAATGGTAAAAATATACAAAAATACCAGCAGATTTAAACAGTTAGTTGTCAATAAAATAAATTCAATGTTCATCTTACACCGAAAGAGGAATTTTCTAGACATCGACGCGGATTCATACACCGCCCACCAAAATTCCTCAAAATCTGAAAAGCAAGTAGAGACACAAACAATGAACTGCGGGGCTCTCCTCTACCTGGCTACCCGAACCGTGTACCTGCGCAACCAACGACAGCGACTCGACGATCAAATGTTTGGTGGTATTTCTGGAGTTGGCAGACCCGAAGACCCGCCTCCCACCTAATAACATTTGCCTTCAACGTTCGTCTTCGCGTGCAACCGGCAGACTGAATGCTTGGTGGTATTTCTGGGGTCTGCAGATCCGAAGACCCGCCTCCCACCTCAAGCACCAGCCCCCGGGAGCGAGCTAGTAGCTCATTTACCTAACAACTTGTGGTTTTGTTCCACTTCTGCTGCAACCTCAATTTTTATACATCACAAACCTCTTTAATGAGTACGCAACGATCACGCGCAAGCTGCAAACTTGTTAGCACCTTTAGGAAGCCATTTTACTTTGTCTAACTGAAAAGCGGAGTGCCACACCCTGTACAGATGATCATAAACTACCCAGTCCGACAATAACTACTACAACGTCAACTACTCCCACCGCGTGCTGCAAAACGTTGAGTAAATTATGAGTTTGTTATCCTGGTCCGGTGGCGACGACGAACAAGCTATCGGTTGCACGAGCGGAGGCACTGACCGTGATTTGTTCCAATGTATCGAAGATTGATTCACCAAACATCAATAAGGCCAATCTATAGACGTTCAACAATGAAGAAAAATATGACAAGAGCTTGGCCATGACAAATAACCGGCTAGTATACACCGATTATCAAGACTCCACAAGTTGGCACCTGTTGGTGAACCAAGATTATTTTGTACAGTGTTTAAGTCGTTAACAAATGTTCAGTTTGCACTTTTGTGCTCACATTCCTTGAAACAGTTCGTTTCCAATCCACATATGTTCTGATGTAGCATGGGTCGATATGCAAGGAAAAAAGCAAGAGAAAGTGGCAAAAACAACCGGAAATGAATATGAGTAATGCTAGCGAAAATATCACACGCGATTGCGAGCAGTGTCGCTTCTAACAGCAACTTAGTCAAATGACTGATACCCTGATTGTCTTTTTGAAGCGTTAATCAGCCTCTTCAAGTTACAAAGGATCAGATCTCCACATGCTTGAGTTCACATTGTTCACACTTTGCAACAATGTCATCGCCACAGACATTGTTTTCAAGCAGATGTTCTTCTTCGCTCGGCCCCGGATAAGCTAACAACAATAAAGTACAACGTATGTCACATCCTCTAATGACCGAAACATATATGGTACAACGGGATATGAATAAGGACAAAACCTAAGACAACCGATCCAGATAAAATCGGCCATCTAGATATTCCTATTGCTAGAGCTGCTGCTCAAAGTCCGCGTGATGCCATAAGCTATCTCTACACGAACGCGCAGAGTCTACTCAACAAACTTGAGTAACACCAATCGCGGCGTGCTGCTTATTTATTCGACCTGGTATCTGTATCATAAACGTGGTTAAACTCTCCGATCATCTATGCCGAGGTTCCTTTCCTATATGCGCTCTTTTTCAGGAACGATCATTCAACTGAAGGTGGTGGTGTTATTCTAAAATTTAATTCGGGTTTCGCCTGTTAAGTTCTCAAACATGATCAACGTAGCGTGATGGACTTTACTTGGTGTCACTTGCAGCTGAAAACTCATTACTGTACACTTACCGTGGTGATATATCGCATAAATAACACTCAACATTTCATAGATGATGTCAGTCGTGCATCCATTTGCTTTGCCTTAACAATACTATACACTCACGCCTTGCTAATGGATGGTTTTTACTCTTCAGAGCTCGTCATCGAACCCAGCGAATGTGAATGATTTCTTCGGCAGCCATCCATTTGACAACCATGTGAATGTAGCTATACGTTTCCTGAGCGCGACTGTCCCTCTGTACTGATCCCATGTTAACTAACGAGAGAACTGATGTTTGGAAAAATTCATTATGAACCCTCTTGGGTAAGATCGATCACGTACTCCTGAAATTCTCCATCGTTTCTTGAGCCGAATTTAGAGAGCAGGAGTTATTTCTAGTACATAGAGTCACAGATCTCAATCTACTTCAGGAAAACTTCGAATTCATTTTGAATCACAAGACTGAGCTCACTGGTTCAGATTTGTCTTTCCAAGTCCATTTATTTTGCAACAACCATCTACTTCCAAAACACACGAACTACTTATAACACTATTTTTATTCGTATCAGAAATCATTTGTGGATCAGCCATTGAAACACGGCGTAGCCTGTTTTCCGACGAAAAAGAAACAACAAAATGAAAGTGAAAACTGGAATTTCCCCATTGAAAATTGAAGGCGGCTGCACATAGACATCTATGAAAGCCGCAAATTTCATGAATGATTATTTATTCCGGTATTCTGGGATTACCTACCATCCTCGTTCAATATCCCCACAGCTCCACCCAGACTCTATGATTCAACGCTAAATGCGTATATAAATACACAACGCAGCTCTGTAACAACTCATCACAGGAATAATACTGAATCACAACGAAAACATTGCGAGCGGTTGCTGCTTCAGTTTTTTACATATGAATGAATCACTTTGGGCGTCTATATTTTCTAACATCATGGTTCTTTCTAACAACCCTATACAAAAGTGGAATACAAGTATGACTATTTTGCCACTTTACCACAGTTCCAAGGCTCACGGAACCTGATCTTACTGTATAAACCTCACGACTGCAAACAGCCAGAAACCGATAGTGGCGTGTAATGATGGGGTTGTGAGTACCACAATTCAGTGATCTGATTATACTTTCAAAAAGAATTTTATCGATATGACACCATTGAATAGAGATATTTGACTATTTTCTGTTTTAATGTATGCCAATCCAATGAGGTAGCAACAAGTTATGTGCTTTTCATATGCTAATATTTCGTAGTAAATCTCCCATAACGACTACAGACGATGACTTGAATAAATTCTTTGGCCACGTGTTTATCCACTTTACGGTAGTTTCCATACAGGTCACAATCGTGTTTAATTGTTATTCGGTTAAGTGGCACCAAAGGCTTATATCCGGACAATATTGAAGAAGAAAAAGAGATATCTTGAGTTCAAGATTAAAGAATTTAAGTTCACAGAAAGCACATACCTTCACAATTACCATATCGTAGTAAATATTAGTTGATGAAAAAGTAATAAAAATAGTTATGTACTGTCAAGTATACTCGAGGTGAATTCTTACCATGAGTTAATAGGCATCTGTCGTTAAATCGTTTTACAACAAATAAGTGTCCAAATTTTGAATGACAGTTTTGACGCTGGGGGAGATAACAATAGTTTCTAGAGAGCATTCAAAAGAAATCTGACACGTACAGAATAAAAATAAATAAATAAATAAAAATAAATAATAATATACAGCTAATACTGGAGTTGGAAATTTGTAGTGTCGCTGAGTGGCTGCGTGTAGGTTGTGACGTTAGTTTGCAGGATCTCAACATCAACCGCCAGCGTTGATAGGGAAAATTACGATAGTCTTCCACTCTCTTGACAACACTCATTTGACGAGAGAATCTTTCAACGATTTACCTAATTATTCACAACGCTTCTGGTTACAGGATTTCAGTAAATTTGGTGAAATTTCGTCCGATTCAGAGGATTTCCTAGGGTACTTTCGACACAAATGTCGTTGTCTAATCGATGATTTGATATCGATCTCAGTTAGCTGTTGCGTCAGAGTCGACAGCGCTAATTTTTCAGTCGATCTAATCGTTAACGGACTGAATACTTTAGCTTAAAAATGAGCAAGAGCATCAGCGGTTTTTTGTTCAGACTGTTAATCTATCCTCAGTAAGCACAGGAAAACCTCTGGTTTGATGCTCGATCGAGCATTGACAATCTGATATAGAAATGACGGATTACCTACAATTTTCGAAGATAGAAATACTCCTTCAAATTTTATTGATTCCATTACATTGAGTATACATGAAATAAATGCAGTGTCGGCGAAGCCTCGTATTGTAAGTTTTGTACCAGCAATCTTGCAATCGAATACGAATGATATACCTTTAATTTCATTAAACATGTTTAATCTTTCGGTTAAATCTGGTATATTCCCCCTCGAATGGAAACATTCTGTAATTATGACCTTCCTTATAACAGGGAATTTGCACACCACCACTAATTATCGCCTAATTATTCACACAGCTTTTTTTCTAGGCTTTTCGAAAACTTAATCAAGAAGGCATCAATTGCATACTTGGCCCCAAAAGCTTTCTCTCCATTCCAACATGGCTTTTTGAATTACGTGTCAGCTGAAATATTTGGACTATGTAACCGCTTCTATAGACCAAGGATTAGATGTAATAACAGTCTTCTTAGATATTACCAAAGCCTTTGGTAAAGTTCCTCATTCTCTCCTTCTCCTAAAATTATCATCACTTGGTATTTCCGGACCCCTATTTAATTGCTTCCGTTCATATCTTTCTGATCGTACCTTCTCCGTTTCCGTTAACGGTATATCCTTTTAAACTCAATCTATTCCAAGTGGAGTCATCTAAGGTAGCGTACTTTGTCCCCTCCTCTTTCATATATATATTAACGATGTGCTAAGCTTTGTGAAAAACTCAAAGCTCTTCATCTTTGCGGATGATATCAAATTTGTCATAGCTTTTCCAGTCATAAAGATATCACAGGCTATAGACTAACTCAATGATGATCTTTCAACCCTTTAAAATTTGGGCTGACAATGTGAGTGAGAATTCTCAGATCTACAGACGCAATTTATTGGTATAAGCTGCTCAATTGCCCCTAGTAGTATAACTCTCAACAATACACCACTCGCGCCTTATAACAAAATCAAAAACTTAGGATTTAGATATACTTCATCTCTTAACTTCAACGAACAAATAAGATTTCTCATTGCAAGTGCTAGACGGAATTTCGGTTTGATCAATCAAAAATTTCTCCAACGTGAATGTAGACTGTCTGTATGAAATTAAACTATTACCGCTTCTTGACTACTGTAAGATGCCTACTCTCATATTGCTAGGCGTGACTGTATACTCTTAGAAAGCCTTCAACGCAGAATTAGCAAAATTATGTTAGGTTTCTCTAATCCTTGATCTTATCAGGTCAGGTGCAATCTACTAGAAATAGACCCGCTCTGGCTGCGTAGAATTCGCCTTAATCTTTTTCTTTTTTCCAAATCACTACGGAGCACCAAGTTAAACTTAGGTCTACAATGCGCTTCCAAGAGTGCAATCGTTACATAATATGTAAGCAAACGAGGCTTCTGCACATTCCCTTCACTCGCACTAAAGTTTGACGCAACTTCTTTTCAATTAGGTATGCACAGTTTGGAACTCTCATCCTCTTCATTTTCGTGTGTGCACATCTGCGAGAAAATTCAAATCGCTTGTAAAATCACTTACTGTTAACACATTAAGTGAAATTCTTATGATAAATTCTTCCTTAGATAATTTATACTCTAATGGTATACCGGGTTTCTGATTACACTAGAAGTTTTCTCATATTAGTAAGTCATGAGTTCCGGTAATATCCACTGGTTAACTTTGGCTAAAGTGACAGGCTGCAAGAACCTAGACATGCTTTTACACTAATTATTCTCAACATTGCCTTCCCTGACATTTTCTAAACACTATTATGTATATAACTGTCTTTTATTTCGTATGAGGCCTCTGAATGTCACATTTATCCAAACGTGCAAGATAATAAAATCTGACTAAAAATTAAAGAAACTTAAAACTCAAAAACATTATATTTGTATGCCACTGTTATATAGGGTTCGTACAACGAACTACGATGTTCAAACACGGAATCACAAAGTGCTTCTTGGTCAAGCACACAAGGCGCTTATGGATGACCAAATTAAAGTGTTGTATGGGGATGTGAGCAACACTTTACTTTGAAAAACATTTTGTTTTTTAATGGGGTCGTGGGGTGTTTTGTGACGGAAAAGCATGCAAATGAATATTTTGAAAAACAATATGTTTTTAATGTACATTCTTATTTTTTTAATAATGAACTATTTTACTTTGATGACCTCTCACCATGCTGGTGAAGAGAATATCTTTCATTATATTCCAGTGTCTTCGAAAACCGAACCATCACTGAAACTGGCCCGAAATGTATCCGTCCGAGATTTGTTCCGTATGCGATTCACTCTCCTGCAGATAACGAAAATCCGGCTGGTTAACAAATTTTGGCTCGATTCATCGACAATTCTTCCAGAGTATTGGATCATACAACGTACCCTACTCCCATGCTACTCTACCACACCCTCTCTCACTCCCCACAATTTCTTAGATTTTATTATTCCAATGGATTTATGTTCCCTTTTCAATCTTTTCAACCAACCTTTCCGTTAAAACGTCAATTTATGCATACATAATTTATTAATCAATTTTTATGACAATTTTATTAAAATTCGCAATACTTTCTCCATAATTACATTCCATTTCTGTTCTCCATTTTTTCGCATACTTGCCAATCGTAAATCTTGACAACATTTAAATGGAACTTCATTGTTATTAAGCATTATGAATATTTTTCTTACCTATTGTATATTCGTTTCCATTAATAAACGGAAAGATATGTTTGAAAATCCCGCTCACTTCGGTCATTTGCACCGGTTTATTTACTTTTTCTGTTCAAATTTTGATAAGCTGATCATGTATTGCATGCCTTGGATGTCCAAGAAAATATATATTATATTATATTATTGAAATTTCTCTTGTCTTTCATGATGAAAACGTTTACTTTGTTTCGAATTCTTCAAAATTGTTGCTATGTCTGTTGATGCCAAGCAGAGGTCCTTTGCCCGATCCATTTTGTCGTGCGACTACGGAGCTTGAAACGAAGTCGGTTGCCAGTCGTTCATAAACAAATCCAGAATTTCGATATATGTTCGACTGAAATCTTTCTGTTAGTGCGGTGCAATATGTTTGATGTTGTGAAATTCAAGCATTCGACAAGTTACTAACCCAAGCTCTTCACGTAAGCTCGCCTAGTCGATCATTCTGAAATTTTTTGCCGAATCACATACTCGTCTAGCGCTGCATACATATTCAAAGCCTAACAAAAGATGATCACTCCGACCGAGGGGGCAATGAATTCAACACCATCAACTGACGTGTTCTCGGAAGTAAGGATCAAATCCTAACCAGACGGCAAATCTGATCCTCGGTTATGCAGTGGAAGCATGACGATCAGCCCACGGAATTTATGATCGAGTGTGTGTAGAGGATGATCTGATCTGAAAAAGAGATGAGGAAGTTTAAAGTCTCCTATTACCAGTGATGGGGACCATCTCTCTAATAGAGATGATAAATAAATTTTCGTTCCGAAAAGATGGAGAATGGATCATAAATCCATCAGCATAAGAAAATCTAAGAAATTCTGGGGGATGAGAGAGGGTGTGGTTGATAGCATGAGAGTAGGGTATGCTGTGTGCTCCAATACTCTTGAATAATTGTCGACGAATCGAACCAAAATGTGTTCACCAGCCGGGTTTCCGTTATCTGCAGGAGAGTGAATCGCAAATGGAACAAATCTCGGGCAGATAGATTTCGAGCCAGTTTCAGTGATGGTTCGGTATTCGAAGACACTGGAATATAATGAAAGATATTCTCTTCACCAGCATGGTGAGAGGTCATCAAAGTAAAATAGTTCATCATTTAAAAAAATAGGGATGTACATTAAAAACATAATGATTTTCAGGTTTTTTTACTTTTTTATTATTTTGTTAGATTTTATTGTTTTGCAAGTTTGGATAAAAATTTGACATTTATAAGCCTCATATGAAATAAAAGACAGATATATACATAATAGTGTATAGAAAATGTCATGGAAGGCAATGTGACAAATAGACAAATGTGATGCAAGTCCCAACCTATGACGAGACATGAATAGACCTTAGGTAACCTGACACTACAGCAGCGTTATAAATAGATGATCAGAAAAATAATTTTTTAGATGTTTCGAAATTTTTTAGAGAGACATTTGTTTACGATTGAAACCTGAATTGAAACAATAAGGATAACTATGTTTTAACAAAAGGGGGGTAAGGTAAGCCTAAAGAGATACAATAAGTAAAGGTACATATAAAACTAGTCCCAGGTTTTGATGTAACATACATAGACCCTAAGTAACCTGACACTTAATAATACCATGTATTTCGGACATTGTGAACAGTTCTATACGTGTGCTAATGTACAAAATACTTACAATTGGTTCAATAACCAGGAATACCGTGACAAAATATATTGTCTATAGAAGTGTTTATTTTGAGAATTTCGCATAGCGATGGAGCAGTAAGAGAATCTACGAGTGTTTTAAATTTACCTGTAGATGTGCACATGTGCATATTAGAGCACAACGCTTCTAGCTAGTAAATGTGCAACGATGAACGAATAGATTATTACAAAGATGAAAAATTGGAAATATTTTAACTCCCTAACATTATATTACATAGAATAAAGTGTGCGCTAATGCTTGTCCAAACGCGCCCATCAATATTTTTCTAGACTACCATAATGAACTGTTCGTTTTTTGCTTTTATTCGAATAAATGCTTGCAAAAATAAAATATCGATGGTTATTCTAATTTCGAAATTTCGGGCTAATTTTCGGTTCACTACATAATTTTTGAGCACAAAAATCCGCAACTTCGTACACATACGAGAAATTCGTATTTCTTTAATTTTAACATATTTGTGGAATACTCACACAATACTCACCATGAGAAGTTATTTCCGCACAATGCAACGCACAAAATGATAAGCGACTGCCCATTTTCCCGTTTTTAACTGGGATGCTAATCCCATTTTTTCTTTTATCTTTGACGTCTGATATCTCTAATTCGACAGTGGGAGATGTTTAAAAAAGCCTTAAAAACAGTCCGTCCACTGACATTATTTTCGCACAAGAATAAACCGGCACAAACCTGACACAGCATATTATCCTGTTTGATACTTGCGATATACTTTTGCTATTCTGCATTTTCCATTATTGGTTGGAAGATCGTGATTCCATCCTTCACACAGATCACAAGCCACTGACTTTTCTCTTGCATTCAAAAATGGATCGTCATTCACCACGCGAGATTCAACGCTTGCATTGCATTTGTCAAATAACATTCGGTATGCCAAATTAGAGGCGAACATTTTCGCTGATAGCTTATCAAGAAATGACATCTGTGTCTTTTCTTCAGGCGCACCATTCGATATTTCCCTTTTGACCAACCGTCAAAATGAGATTGATGCATTCAAACTAGCTAAACGCCGATCATTGAATTCGCAGCAATATAAGTTGACTGGTACCACAACACCTTTATCGCTACCGCCGTTCAAGACTCGTGTGTATACTCCTCCCTTCGCTCTTCTGAACGTTCCCATCTCTTCGGTTAACATATGTATTGGTCCCAAATTTTGGCCTTTTGAACTCATGAGCATTTCATGCGTGTTATCCTTTCTTCAAAAATAAATAACCCACGGGTGGTGGAGTATCACAGTGATTGATATTTTTGCTTCTTTCCACTATGTACACAAGCGTTCGTTTTCTGCATTGTTTGCTTTATTCGAACAAATGCTTGTAAAATACACTTTTGGTGGTTATTTTAATGTCGACCATTATGAATTATTATTGATCCACAACACCTTGATACTCAGTACTATATCAAGAGAAAGAAGATTGAGGCATTAATAATTTTTATGTTTCTAAAGCGAATATTGTGAACGGCCTACATGATCACCACATATACATGAGTGTGTGTTTGTGCGTGTGTTTGTTAACTTAAATTTTGGCGGTACGTTCAACTTTGTTGCATTTGCCACGCTCAGTTACAAACTGTTACGAATTTTCATCGTTTCACAGTTGTACTGTAAAATGGAAACTCTATTTTACTTATTTTCGAAAGTTTAAACACACAATTCATTATTGCACCTCTCGCTGATTAATTACTTCCGTAATAAAGTCAGTATTCCGTTTTTATCTTGCATCACCGTGTTTTAGCATTTTTCAACTATGAATAATAAAACTGTTTGTCTTAACGTAAAATGTGGCAAAAAAGTAGCCAAAGGTATTGAGTGCAATGCTTGCAAGCGTTGGGCTCACCCTGGCTGCTCAGCTATACATAAATCCCACTATGGTCTTTATGCGATATACCGCTGGCTTCCGATGTATTGCAGTGATTGTCACAAGGCTGCCACTGAGGACGCATTTGTGTACCACGAACGGCGACCTAGTGTGACGCTAGCTAGTGCGTCGGAATCCGTGTCCGACCAAACTTATGCATCAGTCGTGCGGTCCAATTTAGTCCCCGAACGGACTTCAGCGGTTAACAAGGCCAAACATTCCAGCCAGTTATCCCGTCCTCCCGTACCATCCACCTCTGTCAAGGCGAAAAATAAACCTAAGCCTTCAAAAGGGCGGGTGTTCAAGGGCTCTAAACCACCACTAACCGACGCTAACGTCACGCTGGTTAAACAATCACCTACTAGTCTTAGACAACCTTCACGAATGGTGTCCAATACAGCAGGCACCCCAAAAAGGCAGGCTAGGACTACTAATTCCGGTAAAAATGGAAAGCAACATACAAATATTGCCGGTTCCAACGCCATGGATCAAATTATTCTGGAGCTAAACAGTCTTCGGAAAAAAATTGAATCATTACATGGCCCATCTTCGGCTCGAAAAAATAGAACTCGTAATTTACTAGTTTTCAATCGTGCCGAGCCCTTCATCGTGTAGCCGAGCTACACCCGGGGGTTATAGCGCTGTCTGAGACCTGGCTGTCTGTGGTTGATGTTGTGCCAGCTATTATCAGCGAACAGTATCTTGTCATCAGATGCGATAGACCTGGCGATAGAAGAGGCGGAGGCGTGGCTCTTTTCTTGAATATGTTCTGCACAATACGGGCCCAGGGTTATCACTCGCTATTGAAAATGTCCAAGTTGTTACTAGTGTCCTGACTTGCTACAAGTCAGCACTGGCGATTGCTTGTGTTTACGTCACGCCATGTGCAACCCTACGAGAAATTAGTCAACTGCTTGGGATGCTTGACGGGTTGTTTCAATCAACCCCAAGCGTACTCATTCTAGGTGATTTTAATCTCCCAGGTATAGACTGGTCAGCTCCCTCAGGGGTACTCACTGAGCAATCCGCATCTTTTCTCGATTGGATCCACTATCATGGATTACATCAGCACGTGAACGAACCCACTAGGTTGCGCGATGGATGCACTCCATCCACTCTTGACTTGGTGCTGTCGTCTCAGCTAGAAGCTGTCAAGAATGTCAAGTTCCTACCCCCTCTTGGCAAAAGCGACCACGTAATGTTAGGCTTCGAAGCGGTGTTGCGTTTTCACAAACCTCTTGCGCGCCCTAGACGTAATTTTAGGCGTGTTGACTGGGGCCTACTTTTACAGTCATCAAAATCTTACCTTCTGTTCTCGAGTGATTCTAGTGTAACTGAAAACTGGGACAGAATTTGCAAATTTCTTAACGGGCTACAAGACCTTCATGCTCCACTGCAATGCGTGAATAGGCACCAGCTGCCACCCTGGTGGTCTCCCAGCGTTCGTCATTCTATTCGTAAACGTGATCGCCTATGGAGGCAATATAGGCTATCGCTCACCTGTGGTTCATTAGTCCGTTACAGAACCGCCCGAAACGCTTGTGTCAAAATGCAGCGTGTGCTTAAACAGAAGTTTGAGTTATCCTTAGCCAGGGATGCTAAATCCAACCCGAAAAGGTTTAACGGTTACGCGCAATTCAAAAGGAAAAACATCGGTGACTTAAACTGGAGGATGGGCAAGTAGCTAATAGTGACCTAGCTAAGGCGACAGCCTTCTCGAAGTTTTTCAGTAGCGTTCAGCGAAGGGATAATTCTTTACTCACACCGTCTAAGTTGGTTAACTTTCCATCTGGTGTCCCTGCACTAGACGATTTGTCATTTAATGAGGCGGAGGTGTATGGAGCTCTTATTCATGTTCGTGCTAACAAGGCTGATGGTTCGGATGACATCCACTCAATTATGCTGAGAAATCTCGCCCCAGTGCCTGCAGAACCACTATGAGAGCTCTTCAATTCATGTTTGCACTCGGGAATCGTTCCTCGTGAGTGGAAAGAAGCCATAGTAGTACCAATACACAAAGGTGGTTGCAGGTCGATTCTTGGTAACTATAGACCAGTTAGCCTAACCAGCATCGTCTCGAAAGTATTGGAAAGAATTATACGCGACAATATCTGCCAGCATCTCTGCCAGCATTCTCTACTTAGTGTAGCTCGACATGGATTCCTGAAAGGGAGGTCTTGTCTGACTAACCTCTTCAGTTTCCTCAATATTGCTACGAAAAGGTTGGATGAAGGGAAGCCGGTCGAAGCGCTCTACCTTGATTTTAACAAGGCTTTCGATTCCGTCAGCCACAGATTTTTAGAAACTAAGCTGGCAGCAAAAGGCATACGGGGTAGTTTACTTGCTTGGATAAAATCATTCCTGACAGGTAGGACCTTTAGATTACGAGAAGGATCTACGTTGTCGATCCAAACGGAGGTGATAATTGGGATGCCTCAGGGGTCTGTGCTAGGTCCGCTGCTCTTTATGATTTTTATCGATGACTTGTCGCCTATCTTGGAGTGCCCATGCTTCATTTTCGCGGATGACGTGAAGTTCATTTGTTCAACGAATGAAGATACTCTGATGCACGACCTCGAGCGTCTCATTGACTGGTCCATACGGTGGGACCTCCCACTGAACCTCAATAAGTGCCAACTCTTTTCTGCTCTGATCGACAAGATCACAGTCCAGATGTCAGGTACTCTTATTAGCGTTGACGCCACACAGCGGGTTAATGGCTTGGGTGTTCTAGTTAGAGCTGACTTAAAATGGGAGGACCAATGCGCTGTTGCAGCGCAACGTGCACGCAATGTGCTCTTTCGGTTGAAGTCGGTGCTTTCCAGCAAAAGTCCTGACGTGTTCCCGCCACTTTACAAGGCGTCAGTCAGGCCGCATTTGGAATATTGTGTCCAGGTGTGGTGTCCTCAACACCAGAAGGATATCATTCGACTTGAATGCGTCCAGTGACTAGCAACACGCATGATTGAGGGTCAGCGTGGAAAAAGTTATGCTGATCGCCTTCGGGCTCTGGGTCTTTCTCTCTTAAGCGTCGTCGTTTGAGAGGTGATTTGATTGAAATCTTTAAGATCTTAAAGGGCTTAGGCGGCGTTAATCCAGATGACATCTTTATCTTAAGTCCCAAGCTGGGCACTTGCGGACACGCACTCAAGCTCGCTAAGGAACGATGTCGACTAGATTCTAGGAAAACCTTTTTCAGCTTTAGGGTGGTGTAATGGATTGTATTGTATTGAATTGAATAATCAGCCCAAGAATGTAAGTGAGAACAACCGCGCTCACTCGAATCACAGTATGTATTGAATAACAACCAGAATGGATGAATGACAATCAGAACTTGAATAATAGTACTATTGATTATTGTTGAATGAATGGTGATGAATGATTGATTATTATTGATCGTTAATCGAACAATCACCACAACCACCTCAGTTTGCGAATGATCCTGGGTTTGTATAATTCCAGTACGGCTTGTTCAACAAACGTTCAGATCTCCACGGAGGATCTAGCGAACCCGAAACATCATCCACAGTTACCAACAATTGTATCGCTTTTTCAATGGCAGTAGTGCAAGGTGACAATAAGGCTTTTCCTCTAGCGGTTTTGAAAAGAATATTATCTGACGATCGTTTGGATAAGCTAGAATGCAGTGGTGCATTCGCTTGATAAGATGAGTTCGGTGATTTATTCGAAATGGTATGTGATGAATTCTGAAGTTTGCAAACATTAAAGCCACTTTTTTGGTATGAAAACTAGATTTTCCGTTTGAATCAATGATACGGGCGGATCTGGACATGTTAACAGGAGTATCGCTTGAATCGGTTGATAGGGAAGTCAAATTTTCATCATCAAATAAAAGAGATTTAGCACTGTTAGAAATCGGTCGAATTGTTTTTCCAGATGCAGTTTGATTATCCAGAGTAACAGGAGTATTCTCCATACTATGATAGGATGTATGAAAGTCAACGTTTCTTTTTTTGCCAAGCGGCATAGTTAAGGTATCATCATCATTTGTCTGCATCAGAGCCTTGGCGTTTTCACGTTTATGTGTATTGAACATGATGGAATTTTCTGCTGGCGACAAATCTGTTGTTGCCGCACGCGCATCTTCATACTGTTCGCAGTGAGCTCGAACATCTTTAAAAGAGGGTTTTGGCAGCTTCAAGAGTTCATTCTGCAGAACACTGTCATGTATTCCAGCAATTAGACGATCTTTCAATTGCATATCTAACGACTCACCGAAGTTGCATTTCGCTGCCTGAATTAGCAATTGTAGAATAAAATCACGAATTCCTTGTTTGGGCTGACGCACCATGGAATGAAATTTTGCACTTTCGGTTGGCTCGAAATGTACAGGTTTCACGTTTTGCATTAAAAGCGTCTTCAACGTTTCGTATGGAAGAGAAATAGGAGAATCAGGATAGGCTAAATTCTTGATTAACGTATATGCAGATTTTCCAACTGCATTTAGAAAATGAACCGATTTTTTTATCATTCTCAGCTTTCGGTCGTGTCATACACCAAATTTCGAATCTTTCACAATAGTCTTCTATTTCTCGAGCATTTGAATTTATATCGAGAGGTTCTAGACTTGAATTTGCCATGACGAAATGGTCCTGAATTGTATGAATTGTATCTTGCTCGCGACGCCAAATTTAATGAATTGTATTGTATTGAATTGAATAATCAGCCCCAGAATGTAAGTGAGAATAACTGCGCTCACTCGAATCACAGTATGTATTGAATAACCACCAGAATGAATGAATGACAATCAGAACTTGAATAATAGTACTATTGATTATTGTTGAATGAATGGTGATGAATGATTGATTATTATTTATCGTTAATCAAACAATCACCACAGTTGTACTCCATTTTTCTCACTTTTTCATTGCAGCAATTTTAGAGCATCTTATTCTTGATTCCCCATCAGCTGACCTCTCACCGTGCTGGTGAGGAGAAACTGCCTTTTCTTTTTTCAAGCATCGATTATTGCGCGTTGCTGTCCAACTACTACCCGGTACAGCGCCTAGCACCGCGATCATCAAAGATTGCAAACAGAGAAGGAAGAAAATTACCTTTTGGCAGTGCATTGAGTATAGCGCGGTGCTCCCCCAACTACATTCTCTTAGTCCTACGACTATCAGAGGTTCCACACGGAGAAAAGAGGATTGACCATTTGTCAGTGGTTGGTGCTTCTCCGCAGCTTTCCACCGAAAGAAATTCTGGACGCTCGATTGGCTTGTCAGCCACTTACTGTCCTGTGCCTACTGAACTGAACTGAACTGAACTGAACTAATTGGTGCATACAAATTTTAAACATTAAGCAAATCTGATTTTACCGATAGATTAAAAAAATTCCTCGTTTATCACTTCTGTTGTGCTCACACAATTTTAAGCTGTTCCGAATAACTTCGAAGCACAACTTTTGCGTGTGCATTCAAGTACACATGAGATTTGTTTTAATGCTTCAATTACGTGAATCATACAGTCGTTAATTCGTTCTATGTGGCGTGTTTATCTTGGCGCGTTTATCAATAATGTGACCTTGCGTTTTGCTGTGCTGGTCTTTGAGTGACTAACATCATATTTGTGTGAAAGATACAGAAAATAGACGATTTTTCACCTCCACAATTAGTTCATTTCATCGCCTTTTTTACTACTTCAACTTTAATATTTCATTATTTGAAATTCAGTTAATACATAAGTTATCAGTATAATATTATGTACGTATGGTTATATTTTAAGCTCATAGCTTTTTGTACCATAATATACTATTGACTATTGTATATGATCAAAAGTTATTCCTAATCGGAATTTCGTTCACATATATCACGAAAATTAACTTCATCAGCACTGTAGAGTTATTAAACTACATGAACAGAGTGTGTATAGAACAGTTTACTAAAGTATTCGTCCAAGAAAATCGCGTAATAAAATCTGGTAATACGTCCTACTGCTTGATGTTGCGCCTCATAATGCCCATAATTTACGAGAAATTATCTAATGTTCAACGCGGGCAATCATTCGTTTACTGACGCCGTGTGACAAGGCTTACTGACGATTGGAAGCCGCTTGTATGTATCTGTCGGTTGATCTGCCGTAAATTTTTCTTCCATGTCCGTACTCCGCGTTATTGCAACGATCTACCAGTTTTGTCGTATCCTCCACATCAGTCCATCTCTAAAGAGCGACTTGACGATAATCTTTATTATTTCGCTTTTCCTTCTTACCGATACTGCACCCACTTTCCTCTTCCTTTCCAGATACATATATACGCCTATTCATCTCCCCCTCTATTAACTGTTATGATACATATAACCCCACCCTTTACGGAACTCTCGCAAACCACACCGAACCTGCGGAACTCCACCCGGCCTCCTGTATTGACTATTCTATGGTTATATTATAAGATCATAGCTTTTTGTACCATAATATACTATTGACTATATGTATGTATGTATGAAATCACAAACGTTATCCAGGCAAAGTGCCGCACAGTCATAGACTGCACATGGGCTAATATACTGTCAGGTTTCCCAGGCCTAGACAGATATGGAAAAGGAAAATAGCAGTGAGACTACAGCGTGCTTTCACATGCAGCTCACTACAGGTGTCAAATCAATTTAGCACGGTGCTAGCTGTGCAACACAGAAGTGCTGCATGATTGCACAGCCGTGCAACTTTATCGAGAGTGTTCAATGATGGTCACGATGTTGCGATGGTGGATTTTTAGAAAAGTTACGGATAGAATGGACCTGGCAATATTGGTGGCAAAGCTGACGCGATATGACTTATGTTGCAAATTTCTTGCATTTTTATATTCGGTTCTAATCGGTCGCAGATGGCGCGTAACGTTAAACGAAACATTATCGACTGCTAATTACTATGTCAAAAACAGGAATGTGGTGTAGACATCGTTTGCTAGAACGAATGCCAGCTTGCTGCTCTTTGATCTTCGATTCCCTGTGCGATGCTAATCGATGTTATTATTGAGATTAACAATATCCTGACAATGAAAGTGAGACTTCCTCGGTTATTAGTGCCGAAAATTTGCACCATTTTGAATATCGTTAAGGTAACCGATTCTCCATAACTCAGGTTAATAGATTCTAACAACCGCACCTCACCTAGAAGGTCGCTAACGCACTGATTAAGATTTAACCACTTCTTGAACAGAATAGGTGGTATTGGATCGAGGCTATCAGCCTTGAATCGTTTCATGGATCCGATATAAGGTTCAATTACCGATTCATTTGTATGATCTATTAGAAATCGTTAATGATCATACAACGCCAGCTAATTGTTTTTGAATATGTTCAACCCAGCTTGTGAGGCAGCCATTTTTATTCATGATGACAATGCTGTCTAATTCAGCGATAATCTCACTCACTCTGTTTTGGGATTCATCGGCCGAGTAACTTATAATAGCGTGTATACATTACCAGCATTATGTGTTTTCCCATTTATTCGACCTTATTTAGCAACTAATTGTAAGCATCGTTTGAATTTATTGTTTACAGATTTACGTTCTCTTTTGTGCTGAAACCCATTTTCTATTTTCAGCCAACTTTTGTACGTTTAGTGACGCCCAACAAGGGTGTTCAATATCTTATTTTTGTTAAATTTTGTAATTGAGGCGTGCAATACAGATTTATCAATTTTTGGCATTCGGGTAGGCTGCAGTAATAAAAATATTGATTTAGATTACGCTGAGGACGTAGTTTGGTTACTCAGTATATTTGGAGCAATTATGTGTTATCGTACTATCCTCTGGAATACGATTCTCACCTTCCAAGTTACATGTTCTGTTACAACATTTAGATCCAACAGAACCTTTGCTAAGCCTCAGCAATAAAGAACTTGTAACTGTTGACTGTTTGACTCATTTGGATAGTCGCGTTACTAATAACGCGTGTATATATAAAGAGTTTTAAGCTCGTATTTTCAGAGTGGTAATGTTCCATAACTTAAGTCATTTGTAGCGTCAATCAAACTTGCAGAATTTCTAAGGTTTTGTTGTACAGATGTGTAACAAAGATGCTGATAAAAGAAGAATTGAGACTTCACTCTCTTCGCGCCATCAGACACGTAATGCAACTGCCTTTTAGCATGTATAGATTTCGGTGATTGGGTCAGGTATTGCGAATATGGTAATCGTTTTTCTAACGCAATTTTTGTTCCACTCAACTCCGAATAGTTTCGTTGTAATGGTTGTCAGATTCTGACTTGGCTCAAACAGGTGAAGAGCTTGAGAGCCAAACTGGCTGCATTTGTAGCGACCCGTCTCCCAAATTGAAGTCCAAAAAATGAAAATTTGCCGTGTCTGCCTACCCTCAATGATGTGGCTCAAAACCATGTTCAGTAGCGGTCTTGTTGTTAGCTAGGCGTGTAAAGCTTGCATGACAGTGAAAAGCGAAAGAAAGCTGTAGTGCTGATGTCGCTTTGCTGTTTGATAACTTGATTCAATGCTTATTCGATTCGAAATGGAATCGCTTCATCTCAATTTGTCTGTGCTCAAATTTCGACACCATTTCCCTACTTTTTGGGAATTTATTTTGTCATGATTCTATGACATTTAAGCACCCGACACTTGCTACTGTTTTTCGGTGTTCATACCCTGGCAACCTGACAGTATCTTAACCCACGTGTGGTCTCTTATTGTGCGGCACTTTTATTGAATAAGGATTGTGCTTTCGTATATATACATACCGATGTAATGCTGTCCATAATGATGATGATGGTCTTGAATCAAAGAATCTATTTTTGACCTTTTACTCTTACCTTTATTTTACACTTCCGCATTGCATTTCCATTCAACAGTACCTTGAAGCTTAAACATTTTCTATTCTCTTTCTTCGTGGTTTCAAACCTTCTACTTGATCCTACTGTCTACCCCTCGTGTGTATTATTGTATTATATTTGCACAATCTGATACAGATATGGTGCCGTTCAACATAAAAAATGAAATGTACAAAGCGAGAAGGGGGGTACGAAGCGTTGTCATCGGCATCGTTGAACGTAGGCATGATACTACCCGGTTGCCTACACCGAAGTAGGGGAGATTTCGTTTAGGGGGTCCCACCCCGAGCCTTTACCCACAAGGCAGTGGAGCGAGAGAGGTTCGCACCTATCGGTGGCCGGTGACCGACGAAGGGGTTCATACGCCCTTTTCTGGGAATTTCCAGTTCGGAGCCCGATAACCCCGTTGATAGGTTGGTGACTTCAGTTTTTGCCTGTGTACCATACAATGTCCTTGGATAGAACAAGGGGCAGTGACTTTTGGAGCGGCGAGTCACATCCGCCCTCGTGTGTAGAAGCATGGCAAGAGTAACCCTTCATGAGGTGTGTTGGGAATGCTCATAAACTCGTGCGCTCTGCAATATTGTGTGTTTTTGTGTTTTAAGAGTTGGCAATTCCACTTTTATCCAAATATGACTTTTCAGCTATTTTTATAATTTTCGTGTAATTTTTATGTACTAAAAATGCAATTTATTCTCTTCAACACTTTATCGCCTAGTTTTTCATGTGTGATGACGGTAGATGGTTTATCAGTTTTAGGTGCTACGTTACCCCCTTAAAGGTCTAAGAAACGAATAAAAAGGTTTATTCAAAACTATTCGAATCTGTCAATTGAAATTATTTTGTGACTAATTAATGTGGAAATGCTCGTACAGGGTGTTGCTGTTTTCCTTTAATTATCTGTGTTTTTATATTATGTTGTGCCATTTGTTAACGCGCTGTTGCTTTTCTAACACAGGCAATTTTATAATGAATGAATACTTCTGTATAAATTGCGCTGCCAAAGTTCCTGCCCTGTACACTCGTTATACTGAGGATGCAATTAAAATGGAACTTTGTCCGTTTTGCGGTTTGGTTGCTGATAAATACGCCGAGTACGATGTGTTCATAGTCGCCATCGATCTTATTGTGCTACGTGTCGAAGCTTATCGTCATCTGTTGCGAAATTCCGAAGGAATCCCATGGTTGAGAATGTTGGCCATCAGTCTTATTTTGAATGCATTCATTTCATGGATTGCCGAGCAACCTTGTTCAGAAATCGATCTCTCCAATCTTTCAATGTATTTTACTAGTGACATATACATGCACTTGATCACCAGTTTTATTTGGTGTTCTTGTTTTACAATTTTCCTACTTTCCATTTGTCGTGTTTCGCGCATGAACTTCACTCGTATTGATCTTGTGAAAACTCTTGTTATTGTTAACTTTGGCCGCTTATTGTCATTTTTCCTTTTATCCTGGGGATCAGTTATATCACAGCTACCCGTAAAAATCGACATAATCTATTTGCAATCTTCCACTCTGTTGTCGTTTTGCACCTCCTTGCAATGCCTGAGAGCTCTGTTCCCTATAAGTCGCTTGTCAGTTGTTTGTAATTGCATTATTATTTCTTTTTGTACATACTTTTCAACTCTTTATTTAGTTTCTTATGTAAATATTCTCCTATGATCAATATAATTATTCCCTATTACCCACCTTTTTATCCATTTTCTGGTTATTTACGTAATACAAAACTTCCATTTCTTCCAGGTTCATGCCACTATGTGGAAAGTCGTTTTTTCATTACTCGTCCTAGCCGATTTTACAATCTGCAAAAATCACAAAGTCTCCGTTGATTTGCAAGCTCGATGGCCTGATACATCCATACTTGCTGAAACTAGGTAAGCGTAGCTTCTAGTGGCTTTTTTGTTATTTCACTTTTTGTCTGCAGATCTCTGCATCGATTCGCCGTTTTTTACCAAGCTGCTAACTAGCCTTTCAGTTTCTACGCCTTTCTAATAGTGTTCCACATTTTTCAGTTTCCTTCATTGAGACTCAACTGATGCTAAACTATCACTCAATGCTTTGCTAACATGCTGCATTAATCTGCACACAGCTTAAAATGTCTTACTGGAGGTATTTCGGCAAGCCAACCCAATCGTGCAGTACTTCTGTGTTGTACAACTAACACTATGCTAAATTGATTTGCTACCGTTAGTGTGCTGCGTGCGAATACACGCTGTAGTTTTACTGCCATTACACTTTTCCTTTTCAGTATCTGTCTAGGCCTGGGCAACCTGACAGTATCTTAGCCCACATGCAGTTTTTGTCTGTGCGGCACTTTGCCTGGGTCAGGCTTGTGATTTCATCATCATCATCATCAATATGCTGCATTAATGAGCGCACTCAGCTTAAAAAGGTTTTACGGGTGCACGGCATTAGTACTGCACAATTGCAAGTCCATACAATATTCCATACGTGAAGACAACTAATTCTAGAAATCAGATGGTTGCCATCACACTATTTGAACGCAGCAACAAATCTTTGGTTTTGTTGTTACTCTTTTACTTGGTACAAATTCTGTAGGCAACGTATGAAATTTTAAACATTATATCAACATTATATCAAAATCTTAGCATGTCTACAAGAGGATTGGTTAATGCAAAGTTCAGGATTTTCGAGTTTATCTTCGTTTTTAATGTCTCGATTTCAGAGTGTAGGGGATGTGAGCAACAACACCAATAAATTTTAATTATTTACAAATAGTGGTAGTGACATAATTAAAACCACGTGCTTAGTACACCATCGCCAATCTTTCAAAACTCAGTTAACATGATATTTCTCTCGGTGTTGGATGCACATACCAATGAAGCTGAAGGTGTAGCGTAGCGGACGAGAATAAACCGAAGGCTGATCGCTTTTATGTGTGTGATCTCATGGGCATCTTCGCTATGTATATAAAAGTCTACCACTGTTCGAAATCTTACTGGAAGTTTTCTTTTCTTCACCTAATGTGTGCGCAAAACACAAGATTTCAACTAGAATATGGACGTAAAGTATATGTAAAACCCCATTCTGTGGTCCAGACTTGTATATGTTATTACCTCTGCCTTCTCAATTATGCACGCGATTTCGCTACACATCTACAGCTTCAAGCTATGTTGTTTTCTGAGATTTATTTACTTGGCAACGGTGAGAGTTGGCGTGATTTGATTTTAATAAGTAATTTCAAAAACCCATAGAGTAACAAGAGTTAGTTTATTTCCATTCTCATGAAAGTATTTTTAAAATTTAACTTTGACAAGAATTTGTAATTTGCTAAGTTTTTAGTGACGCATGCGCGATAAACCAATCATCCGCTTCCGACTTGCTTTTAGTATTTCGATTTTTGTTTACCTCTAGATGCTGGTTTGAAATTTATCTCACTTCAAACATTCGTTATAAGCTCACTGTTTTCATCCCTCAGATGAATCTCACCAGTTTTTTATTTCCATTCAGCGAATTTCTTGCCGATCAATCGCCAGAACTATTTTGGCGTTTTCTCGATCGGTTAGACGTGCTTGTTCGTTCTAATCAACAGCGAATTTCGGGCTCAAGTAAATTTGCTTTCGATCAACTAGATCGAGAGACGTTCAATCATTTGGAAACTATACTTGCGGGGTTGACCAGCGAGGATGTAGCAAACTTTGGTGTTCTGCGTCTTTTTCTGTCTTCGCGATTTTACTCAGCCGCCGTAGAAATGAATCACCAAGTCGCACTGACAGTGGCCAGCCAGTTGCTTAATACTTCACGTCAAACCGCCGAAAACCAGCTGTTTGAATGCGTTGTTGGATCTACATGGGCCCATGTCGGTGACCGATTGGTTTGCCAGTTCAATGAACTACATTCTGCTCTGAACTCGTTAAATGCTTCTCACATCCCTTTTGGTAAGTGCAGTGTAATTTTCGTTCGTCGTTGATTGTATGAATGAGCCGAATGATGTATGCCTCTGGTTCTGGAACTCGCATTTAGATCGCTTTTTGGCCCACGTACATTATTTCTAATGCGACACTTTGCCTGAATCACGCTTGTGTGATTTTATACATTTCACTTTTTTAGCTTTGTGGAGAAATTAATTTACTTAATGAAAATTCGTGTACACCAATAAAGTCATTTTTATTTTCTTCTTCTTCTTCTTCTTCTTCTACTACTACTACTACTACTACGACTACTCGAAATGTATTACTGTCTTAATCGTTTTTCAGGTCTGTACAGCCTGACAATAGCGTATCACCCGTACATATTTTATCGACATTTCCCTTCATAATTTTCTCACTTTTATGCTTCAAGCAGATAAAAACGGTTGCGCGTTGTTCGACTTTTTCAAAATGGCACTGTTTTCTATCTCTGCTACACTATTAGATTTTCTCTCTCATATCTGTCTTGGCCTGGGCAACCTGACAGTATCTTAGCCCACGTGTAGTCTGTGACTGCACGGCACTTTGCCTGGCTCAGACTTGTGATTTCATTCATTCATTCTCTGCTACACTAATGTTCACGACGTCTAGATGGATTCTTTTCCTTTGAATAACCCGTTTACACATGTATGCTAACAAATGAAATTTAATTGTTATTGCCGATGTTAAATTGTTGCATATTAATATAATACGAGATCACAGATGGCTTAGATACGGTCAAGTTGCCCAGGCCTAGACAGATATAAGAAATGGGAAAATGGCATTGAGTCCCCAGCGTGTTTCTGCATGCTGCTCAGTATCGGAGGGAAATCAATATACCTTAATAGTACTGAAATAGTGCACCAATGCACACCCGTGGACAAAACTTTCCCAACCAATAAGACACTTGAGTTTGGATAAACCTGCTCACGCGATTAATGCCAAGCGGTATGCAAGAAATCTCCGACTGAAATCTCCACCGCGAAGCCTGTATGCAATAAACACACAGGACCTTGCTTGGATTAAATCTTCGTGTACTTGCTTGCTTGTTGTTCAGTGTTGGATCAACGCGATGCTTAGTCGATATGTTACCATGGTATTCAACATTACTATTATTTTCATTATTATAATCAAGCGCAGATCTTGACCTGAGTAAAATGACAAGCAAATTATGGCATGAACATTAGCCGAT
Source organism: Atriophallophorus winterbourni (assembly GCA_013407085.1). NCBI lineage: Eukaryota > Metazoa > Platyhelminthes > Trematoda > Plagiorchiida > Microphallidae > Atriophallophorus > Atriophallophorus winterbourni. Next base: position 28,564 of record JACCGJ010000983.1, read on the forward strand.
ACGTAAAGGTATATAAGCGAATGGGCAAGCAAACTATACGTATACATAGAGGAAATAGCCATCTAATAGTTTTTATTGCATCTAGCTTTATATTCTTGGAGTGTTTGATTAATTTTGTATGTTCTCAAGCGAAGTCACGAGGAAAGCTTGTTATGATACTTACTTTACTTTGTGCGACTATCTCCTCCTGGAGGATGAGTCGGCTTCAAAGAAGATTCTTGGGAATTTGGGTACAAAGCGGCGTCCCCAGCACCACTCGGCGTTTGTTCGAGTCAGCTTCTCTAGCCTTTGCACAACCAAGTGCGACCTGCAAGGCAGCAGGGAGTTGCCAGAAAGAGGTGGTCTACCAGACTCTGTTCAGGTTTTTCCTCAGGGTTTTCTCCCGAAGCCTTTCCCGCGATCGGGTATCCCACAAGGCAGCGGAGGTTTAAAATCAGGGTTTTCCTTCCCTTAGATGAAATGCCCTCCCAGGCTAACGAGCTACATCTGCCCGAAGCAAACTGGTTTTCAGGCGCCAGTCACTCGCCCTCGCCCCTTCTCTTGTTGGTAGAAGCAGTTCCGCCGGGCTCGGAGAGCCACTCGTGCAAGCCAGAAGCTGCCGGGCTCGGAGAGCCACTCGTGCAAGCCAGAAGCTGGACTTGGTTGTTATGATACGTGACACTGAAAGCCGCGGGGAAGCTATCATGCTGATGTTGCTCTACTCGTTCACAACACTTGGTTGAGTGAATGTTTGATTCGAGGTGTAGGAACCCCATTCCACCTAAACATCTATAGGTCTTTTAGAATTTTCAATATGGTTTTATGGCAGTTAAACACTCTGTTCGTGCTACTATAATGCTGATGATTCTGACTGTTGTGCAGCGCGTCTCATTGTCGTTTTTTCAATAATTTCTAGCTCCCTTGGAAAGAGACCATACATTCCCAACCACCATGACTAGAACCGATATTCCAACAGTCACCTTATATGGTGACCTCGGTGTTGAGGATTTTTACAAGTGGCACAAACAACTCAAATCGTGGGCTGAGGATAATACCTGCCGCTATGTTTTCCGCCATTACATCAAGGTAACTAAAAAAATCAGTTTTATTGTTAACTTTGCTATTCTTCTTGGATACACACGGAAACATTTCGTTTGTAGAATCGTCCCGCTGAAAAACCGTTACTCAGTGGTTATGGGGTGGAGCTGGCTTTGAAGAGCACTGAATACAAAGCCATGGACGATTCCAAGGTTGAAGGTTGGTTTTCCATTTTGGGAATGTTGTCACTATGTTTGCATCACGCATTTATGCTTTTATTTCATTTATCAAAGATTCCTCTTCCGCCGACAATGAGTCTTCCGATGACGCAATCGTTCAAGGGTTCAATTTCACCCAACTCAATGCGCAGCATCCCAATCTGTCGAACGAGTTGAAGGAATTTCAAAAGCATTTGCTTGTTACGGACAATGAACTGCGCCCGCTAAAGGCTTGGCAATTTCGAGAGCTTGGCCTGCAAGCCAGTCAGGCGGTCGTAGATGCAGCCACCACCGAGTTTCCAGACCCCGATGGCAACGCTACATCCGCCGTAGATCCAGGTTTGCTGGCCCTCAGAGATGTGAGCCAGAATTTTCCTGCTCGGACAAGGTTAGTAATCACCATTTTGGCGATTTCAATCGTTCATTCATTCACATTCTTCATCACGCGTATCAACTCTGAAAATAAACCGAGAAAGTGGCAACGTCTTTTCCGCTCTCACTGCTTCGAATGCTTTGTATATTTCATTTACTGTTCATTATTAAACTAGCGTCAGAGGCATAGCCGAAACGCTATCAGGCTGTGTTTTGAGTGTGTGTTGTTATAATATTTATGAATCAATTTGGATTTGTTCATCTATTGCTTCGTGTTTAGATCATTATCTGTTTCTGTTATAACAAGCGGTTTGTCGTATGTGATCATTTTCCAGGGTAACTAAGTTCACAACCTGCACCCGTGTCATTGCCCTTATTGTCGCATTTTACTTTGAACACTGCCTGTGAACCAATAGTCGAGTTATCCACATTCTGCATCTGATTTTGATGGAATGTCTTTGAAGAAGCCGGCCAAACTGTGGCCGCACATTAAGTGATTTTTACCAGCTTTCGGAATCTATTCCCTGTAGCAAGAAAACCAGTGAATACGCAGGTTTTCAAAGTCTTTTGGTTTACCAGGAAAAAATGACGACAATGAAACAGATTCATTCAAGATCGTCAAAGTTTCTCCGAAATTCTATTGAAGATTTTGGTATCTGAAAAGCACGCCTATTTTGTTCAATCGCTATTTTGTGGTAGCATTCTTTACCATAAAGTTATGAGAAAAGCTGGCGATTTTGCGTGTAAGTGGAATCCTTGATGTGCTGCTCCGTTCACAATGCTCGCTTGCAGTTTGTTTGTCAACGTCTAGACGCATCGAACCTGTTCTCATGCTCGTCGTCATTTCTATTCCTTCCAAGGTAAGGGTACTTGAAAATGCCGTCCACAATTGTGGATTGAGAAACGATAGACAGGGCTTCTTCGTCATCTCGCGATCGTTCGTTACTCTCGATAGATAAATCTGCAAACTCTGCATTATAAAGGTCGGTGAGGTAATCTTCAACGGACCTTAGTTCCAGCGACGAATTTAAACACGAAATATCCTTAGACGTTTCACACGCAAGCACCTGCAATATCCAACCCAGCAAGGTCTTCGTTGTGAACGGACGGCCTCTTCCACCGAGCCGCTGTTCCAACGCCCAGTGTGCTTCAGGAACGTCGCAACCAATCAGCACTGTCACCGGCTGATCATGCACGTCAACTAATTCAGCACCCTTTAAATAATCATAACGCTCACGCAGAGCATTAATGGACGATTGTGACATATGCGGCAAGGTTTCTACGGTGTAAGCATTCGAAACCTGAATGACTTCTCCACCATCTACAGAATGAATATTAAAGTTCAGACGGGAGCAGTTCATTATCCGTTGATGGCCCAAAGTTGACAGCGACACTTGTGCAGGGCACTTAGGCATCTTGTATTTTTTCAACGAAGTCACTAAGAATTAACGTGGTATCTGAACCACTATCCAGAAAGGCTACTGCGTGTATAAGTCCCGACGACGTCTCGATCTTGACAGGCACGGATCCTAAACATACCCTGGCACTGAATGCCGCGTGACTGCAATTGATATTTGCCGGCGGGTTTCTTGCTGGTTGATCGCTATGCAGGAGTGTGTGGTGCCGACGTAAAGAGTCGTTGGGATCTGGCTAAACGGTTATCTGCTTGTTTCGTCTGCCTTCGGCAGTTCCATAGGTCTGCCAATTGTATGAGTGGATCTCGATGCACTGCAGAGAATTGTGGCGGTCGGCACCACACACTCCTGCATAGCGATCAACCGGCAAGAAAGGGTGCTGAATTATTTGACGTTCATGATCAGCCGGTGACGTGCTGATTGGTTGCGACGTTCCTGAAGCACACTGGGCGTTGGAACAGCGGCTCGGTGGAAGAGGCCGTCCGTTCGCAACGAAGACCTTGCTGGGTTGGATATTGCAGGGGCCAGCGTGTGAAACGTCTAAGGATATTGTGTTTGAATGCGTCGCTGGAACTAAGGTCCGTTGAAGATTGCCTCACCGACCTTTATAATGCAGAGTTTGCAGATTTATCTATCGAGAGTCGATCTCGATGACTGTCTATCGTTGCTCAATCAACAATTATGGACGGACATTTTCAAGCTAATTATTGATGGCGGAAAGACGTCTAAGCTATTTGCGGCGTCGATTTGAACGTGATGCCGGTTTGTTTACACGTTATACTAAAGTTATGGCACACCACATAGAGACCGGGTATATCGAACCTGTACTCGATGATGTGAGGGGACCAATGTGTGGTACTTGCCCCATCATCCGGTTCTAAATCCCAAGAAGCCAGAAAAGCTGAGAGTAGTATTCGATTGTGCGGCTAAAGATAATGGTATTGCACTGAATGATGGGGACCGAATTTGACGACACGCTTGATTGACGTATTGCTACGCTTCCGCCTACACGCCTATGCCGTCGCCGCTGATATTGAAGAGATGTTTCTACAAATAAAGGTGCAGGAAAATGATTAAAGATGCTCTCCGAATTCTTTGGTGGGAGAAAAATGACATTTCAAGGCCCATTAAAGGATTTAGGATGACGGTTCATCCTTTTGGTGCAAGGTCATCTCCGTTCTGCGCCACGTTCCCACTGCGCAAAACGGTCAAGCAATTCGGTCATTTATTCGAAAAGAAAATTAGACTATTTTTCGAGAAATGTTTATGTGGATAATTGTTTCGTATCAGTACCTACGCTGGAGGAAGCAAAATCTTTGATTAATCAATTATGCACGATGTTATAGATGGGGGGTTTTCGCCTGACTACATGGATTGCTAATAACTATAATGTACTGGAAGATGTACCCGCAAGTGAACGCGCACCCAGCGTGCAAACAATTAGTCAAGATAAACTACCGATCGAAAGAATGCTCGGAGTTAAATGGGATGCCACTTCAGATGAATTAACTTTCGATATGAACCTCGCAAGGCGCCCCACAACGAAACGAAGTTTGCTGTCAGTGGCTTGTATGACCCACTTGGTTTGATGAGTCCATGGATATTCCCTGGAAAAAGAATCGTTACAACTTTGCTGCAGAAAACTGCTAGGTTGGGACGAGGAAATGGGTGAGGATTTGCAGTTAAAGTGCGATAAGTGGATTAATAGCATGCCGACAATCAAGGAAATGCGCATTACCCGACCCATTTGCGAATTGGATGGACGCATACCTTCCGTAAATCTACATGTTTTCAGTGATGCCTCAGAGATTGGATACGGTGCGATTGCGTACGGACGTGTGAATGCCGAGGCAGTTATATCACCAGTTCGCCTTCTGTTTTCAAAATCTCGAGTAAACCCCTTAAAGGCAGTTTCGATTCATAGGATGGAATTGTCTACAGCCGTTCTTGCAGTACGTATAACATCCGAATTGTTGTTTTGAATTTGTCGAAATAAGAAACGGGTGTGCGACTTCCCTGAGTTCGTAGTTGCACCTCAAAGCTGGTGGTAATCATTTCACGGGTTTTACCCTGCGCTTTTTCAGTGCACAACCGCCCCTAAAGTTGAATCTGGGTTGCCTCCGTCATAGTCGCAAATGATATTCGTTGTACCTCGTGGATCACTGAGCGAAATCAAAGTATTTTCACTCGTTAGATTGCTGACTACGGTGTATATTAATCTGAGCGTTTGAACCGCTCACATCATTTTCCATGAATAGTCACACATCTTTCGATCAAAGCCCTAATGAATATCGGACACCAGCCGCAAGTTGCTTTTGCTCATATTGGTTTACTTTGACTAATGCCTGAAGCTTTGCTGTCCACGTGAACACGTCTCAGCGTTGTGTTTTCCTTGTGACGTTTCTCTCGTTCCCTTTACAGTCGTCTTGTGTCATCTACGGTGCGAACGTCTCTAAAGGACGAAGTAGCCACGAACCATTACAGACTCTCCACCAATGCTATCAGTCCTGGTCAAACTGCTTTCTTTATCAACGGTATCTCGGTCTCGCCCAACGTAGATATTTTCGCCCTGCTAGAGCTAGTCCGAGAGGAACAACAAACCATGGCCAGCCTTCAAAATCTGGGAATCCCCGTAAGTAATGAAACGGTATTATTCCCCACTCTTTACACATTCCGGTTTTCTGGCAAGTGAGTGGTTATTATTCGTCGCGTGTTGTTGACTTAATCTAAAACCGTTGACATTGTTAACCTATGCTGTCCTATTATAAACATTTTATTTTACTATGCTTGTTAGAGATTGTCAATCGTAAATATATAACATTCATAACGACAGAATATTTTCAGATCACGGTGACGCTTATTGCGATTGGTCCCTGTACAGTTTTTCGATTTCTATTCCATCAAGTTTCGAGTTAATCTCCCGACAATCCGTTAGGGACCGTCGTGATCAACTTTGTGAATATTTCGATGGGCTTGGCACGGATGAGTAATCGCAAGCATAAACAACGTATTCCCGGTGTTTTTGTTGTTGTATGCTTAGTAATTGGGAGCTGTATTTAACTGTTCTTGGAAATTTAACGGATTTCTCCTTTCCGGAACTGTAGTCTTGCGATGATTACATCGTTTTCCAATCGATAACCGCCTGACGCTGGAAACATCCATAAAATATATTTTATGTCTGATCAGTATTGTCATCGTCTCTATGGAGGAACCTTTAAACAAAGTTCATACTTGTATGCTATGCCTTACTCACGCGACGTTTTGTCGTCAGCTTACCATTCTTACTAGGTATGTTTTTATCAAGTGTGTGGTATCCTAACCCGGACTAATTTCATTTTTGACTTGTTGATCTTGCATCTGTGCGGCACCGTATCTGACTCCAGGCATTTGGCTTCATAAATACGTACATACATACATACATACATTCGTAATGTTCTAATTTTGAATGAAAGCACAAACCTGTATTCGTACAATGTGTCCTAGCCTTTTAGGTATTGGTACACTCTGTATCCAGGGATTCTCAAAAATTTGATTAAACGTTGCGCCACAACTAATTGTCCTCATTACCAGTAAAGATAAATTCGTCAACTTTTCCCATCTTTTCCAGGTTGATCAAATCACAGATTTGATGATAACGGCCGATTTGGCACGTGAATCCGGTCCGCAAATCGGCGATGGTTCTGTTCCCGGTTTGCGTTACAGTCTCTCTCGACGTTTCGCGTTGGACATTAGCAAAAGTCCTATTTCTTACATCAATAACTTGGAATCTGATCCCGCTTATGCCTATTGGTCGGATTCGCTGCTTGCCATGCTGACCGATCCTTCCGGTGGTATTCGCCGCATTCGACGTAACTTGTACAACGTCATCGTGGTCCTTGATCCAACTTCAGCACAGAGTCGAAACTGGACACAACTCGTGAGTGTGTTTCTCCGTCACAAAACAGCAATTCGGTGAGTGTTCCTTCCCGCTAAATCTCCACTCGGTATCAGTGATAACGAGCTAGATCGTAATGTTCGTTATCGTGTTATTAATCTTAGCATAATCTTTCAAAGGTTGCTAGTCTTGTTGGAATCACCATTTACGACTCGCTGTCTCGATTGGCAAGGTATAAATTATTCATATTGGCTCATTCACGTTAATACTTTAGTGCTCAGTCTGGCAACATTTTCACGCTTCTTGAAAACACCATCACCGATACCATCGTTGCATATTCCCTTCAGGACAGATCTTTGCTAACCCACTGAATCGTGCAGCATTTCTGTGCTGTACGGCTAACATCGTGCTAAATTGATTGGTCAGCGGTAGTCAGCTGTAAGCTGAAACACGCTGGAGTCTCACTACTATTTCTATTTCCCCCCTCATATTTGTCTAGACCTGGGCAACCTGATAGTACCTTAGTCCACGTGCAGTCGCTGACTGTGCGGCACTTTGCCTGGATCAGGCTTGTGCTTTCATACCATATCATACCATTTCACGCCCATGATGCGTAATGGCGCTAAAAATATGGATTGTAACGGATTCCTAAGAACCTTCTCGATTGTATCTCCTAGGGGATCCGGATTCAAAAACACACACAATGCATTGATCTTTTCAACTTTTTGACCGAGAAACAATCTGTGATTCTGTATTTAAATATGGCAGTTCTTTGCAAGAACCCTATTTAACAGCTTTGTTTGACACTTTAACACTGTTTAGAGCTCAGCGAATCTAATCTTACTGTCTTCACCTGACGACGGCAAACAACCAGAAACTGATTGTGAAGTGTAGGTCCTGGTGATTTGAACAGCAGGAACAGCTTTATTTGTTTCGCTCGTGCTACATCCACGTAGCTTGTGCGACAGTTCTACTTAAAAACAAGTTTGTTTCACATACGTAGCCACTATGTCATTTCCCAACGCCACCCAATTTTGTTTCACGGCCACAGTCTTTATTGATTTCTCTTCGCGTTGTCGTTATATCTCCAGCTTCGGGATCCTTTGGTCTCTCGATCCCACGGAGTATTCCACCAGCCTGGTCCTGACTCGTATTTTTAATTACCTGTCCACCACAATCTCACATGCCAGCGAATCTCCCCTCTCCTCGAGTCTCCCCGGACTAGGTTCTCCAGGTGCTGTGGCGGGTTTGTCGTTCTTGTCGGAGGTGTTCGCGGAAGCGGATCAGTTAGACAAGGAATTAACTGTGGAATTTGTGCAATCTCGCTTTGAGAAATTCTTCCCGAACGCGGATGCGGAGGATATTATTACACCAGCACCTGGTGAATCGGACTATGACACTGATATCAAGGTATCTTTGCGTGTGCACAAAAACTATCTTACCTTGTGTTTAGTTCAAGTATTTGTTAATGTATCCATCCTGTTCAATCGCACTTCGCTTGGTTTGGTGGTATCTTAGCCCATGTGCAGTCTGACTGTGCGGCACTTTGCCTGGATCAGGCTTGTGCATTCATACCATACCTAACCCATGCGCAGTTTCTAACTGTACGGCATTTTATCGCAATCCGGGCTTGTGATTTCATAAATACATAATATTTGCATTATCCCGAAATCAGCCTGTTGTTAACCGGAAGCAATAAGCCTGTTCACTGAGTGGTGTTTTCCATGGTTTGGGGGCATATATGAAACAATTATCATAATGAAATGCTTTATTAGAGATTTTCTAATACCAGCTGACTCGATATACATGTATTCGAAATAGCATCAACAATAGTTTGCATGTCGTTTTACAAAGATAGGTTTGCCTTTCGTTGTTAAATAACCGTCTTATTTCCGCGTTACTCGCTCTATAATGCAAGACACGGGTTTACCTTTCAGTTCCTATGTCTTTTTAAATAAATTGCTCTTAGTTTCTCCTCGCTGCCTCAGCCTCCAAGTGACATATTACCTCGGAGGCTATTTAGCATTTCTAAAGTCCTATCTCAGTCACAATTTAATGTAAACAAAGTCTGGAACATTGAACGTTTCATGATATAACGCGATATCCCTTGAAGGGTAGGTGTAAGGTTCTCAGTTTAAATGGAGTAGAGCAATCGATTCTAACAAAATTTCGCTTCCAGTATGTTGCACACATGAACATGATTGCATATGCAAAATGCCGCACATGTTCCAATATACTATAAGAAAGGAAAATGGCGGTCAGATTGTATCATATTTGCAAATGAAGCTGATTGCCAATGGAAATTCCCTCAGCTCGGGTTATCCGCATATTACAGAAGTTTCGTGTGCCATATGTAGTTTTGTGATTTATGAGTTCGGGATGACCGATGCTGCAGTGTGATCCTCCTCTGTAGTTGGCCTCGCCAACTGACTTGCTACGTCGTGCTTAGCGTCACTTATAACAATATCCTAACTAGCTGATTCCAACATCCCTACTGGTCGAACTGTTTGCCCGTTTGTTCTCTCTACTTCGCTTATAATAATTTTTGTATTAGAATCGCTGAATTATTTTCAACAGAGGTTTACTGGAGTCTAGATTCAATAAATCAATACCACATCACCAGCACCGGTTCAGTGAATATGCTTTTATATTTCAACTCTAGCGGATGAATCATTTTTCAATTTAGCCATGCACCTTGCACAGCAATTATGACTGTGCTATTCTCAGCGGTATATTTTTTAGTATCAAGACCTTGAACTCTTCAGCTTGATCGATTGCTCGGATTGAGGTCATTTTACGTATTTGTATATAGGCGTTAGCTTTTTTATACTGTTGTTGGCCTCCTTCGGTCTGGAGCAGGTTTGTGCTTTCATACCATACCATACCTTCGTTCGATGTTGAACATGGATATGCATCATAAGCGCATGATTATTTCATGATCCACAGCTTTTAGAATGACCACTCAGTCCGATTCGGGTGTTAGAATCTCGCATGCCCCATTCACAGCGATAGACAGTACCCGAACGATTGGTGTCGGTTGCATGCTGGCGGCATGATCTACGATTAACAACCGAAAGGAGTATCTTCTCTTGCTCAGCTTGCAGATGATGCTTTACATAGTTTGAGTCCAAAGTGAGCGGTACAAAGCAAGTTCTTCCCAACTTGTAGGGTCAATGCCAAGATCTTTCATATCTGTTTTGCAAACGTCTTTCTAAGATTGTGATTTGTATGGTATACACAAAATCTCAAGCTTGATCCAAGCCAAGTGACACACGCTCATCTACGGTGCGTGGGTTAAGATATTCCGAGGTTGCTCAGACCTAGACAGATGTAGGAAATGAAAATATAAAATGTGTTTCCGCATACATCTCTGTACCAGTGGCAAACCAAGTCAGCACTGTGTTGGCTGCACGCTACAGAATCGCTACACGATCACCTAACCTTGCACTATCAGTTCACCGGAAGACTAATATGCGGTTTGGCACGCCCATTTCGAATGCCATATTTAGAGTTCAACAACTGGAAGAGTTTTTCGATTTGCGGAGCAACGCTGATATTAATTATGTCGTTTCAACCTATTCTATAATGATTCGTTCCACTCACAAATGGGTTTTCTAATGTACTGCAGCGGTAGTATGAAATCACGAGTTTGGCCCTTGCAAATTGTCGGACAGTCATGGACTGCACGCGGGCTAAGATACTGTCAGGTTGTCCAGGCCTAGACAGATATGAGACATGAAAATAGAAATAGAAATGGCAGTGTTTCCGTATATTGCTCTTTCGAGGAGGCAAATTAATTTTGCACGGTGTTAGCTTCACTGTATAGGAGTACTGGAAGAGTGCACACCCTCGCAGGAGTTAGAGTTAAGTATCCCACGCACTATTCACATATTGCAATGTCTTGCGTGAATTTTTAAATAGTTTACTTTCGAGGAATACGATGCGGATCGTTGATATGACAATGGTTTGTTTAACCGATGTAACTCATGTATTGGGCCTGTCATGTTTTTATATCCGATTTTCAAGTGGCCTAAAAGGTTTGCGGTTTTTACATTGAGGATCGCCGTAGAATCATGTCCCCGTACCACCGAGCTTTACTCATCTCACTTCAATACATGCGCTATCATACTATGAATTTATGTTCTTGCAGAATGTCGCTAGTGAGCATTTCTAGTCTTTCCACTAACCATTTTGTGAGTCCCTCGAAGTTGGTTTATTCATTGAACCTTCCCCTCCAGAATTATTTGAAACGCTTTAATGAATTATGCTAGTGAACGCGTAGCTAAGTTTCCGATACCACGAATGTGTGATTAGCACAGCACATTTTATCGATTGCTACCAAAATGCCACCAGCACAGTCACTGGCTTTGCTAAGTTTGAGCTGTTGCACTGTCTTGTGCTTTTACACTTTGAAATTCAATGATGATTATTAGTGTGCTATCTTGAGCATTACCGTGATGGACAGCATTGCACGCCATACTAGCATCGTAAAATATTGCTTCGACAGCTAGCGTAGGTGAACGTACGGAATCTAGATATGGGAGCCATCGTAGACTCTAACTCGACCAATACCTCGATTTTGCTGCAAATACCTTCAGCTTCTTGCGTTCTCATCGCCTCTGTTTTGTTCCAGCGAACGCCATTATACAATGCGATAACTTTATATAGGTCGCGCAATATTCACGTTTGATTGGTCTGTATACTTCAGCAACTGTATTTACGTCTTAACGGGTGGAATTAACCGATTAAACCAACGTAGTTTGATTCATTCTCTTAAATTTTGTTAGCACCGACGCACATCTCTCCATTGCTGCACGGATGTGCAATCGTGTAGTCATTTCGTACTGCACAGGTAACGCCATGTTATGTTGATATGCCACTGGTACTGAGCTTCATTCACAAACGCGCTGGAGTCTGAATGCCAATTTTCCACTAACTACAGTTCTCATTTCAGGTTTCACTGTTTTGGCTTAGTTATATCAATGCTGTGCTGCACTTATTGCAGAGTGACGAAAGTCAAGCGGAGTGACGAGAAAAGCTTGTTATGATGCATGACAGTGAAAGCCGCAAGGAAGCTGCTGTGCTGATGTCGCTCTACTCGTTCACGAATGCATGTTCCATTCGATGTGTAGGCACCTCTTCCCAGTTTGTTTGTGCTTACTCTTCTATAGAAGCCGTAGCAATTTAAGTCCCACCATTCCCCATCTTTTAGGATTTTACTTTTTCATGGTTGTATGACAGTTAAGCATTCGGTACATGCTACCGGTGTAATGCTGTCTTTGACATATTCTCTCTCTTCCATAGTCACACCAAAAGTTCCTCGTTCAATCGGGATTGGCTAGTCTGCCTAACAAGCCATTGCTCCTTTTCAACGGTCTCGTCTTCGATTCGCACGGGATAGATCGAATGGGTGGCTTCGAAGACGCTGTTGTCACGCTATGCATGGAGGAGATGATCCGCATTCAACATGCCATTTTCCAAGGACAATTGATGGACACTAGCACGATATTTGATTTGTACAAACGCGCTGGTTCCATTGTATCTCGTTACAACCATCGTTTGCTGGATTCGACTGTGGCAAACTATGTGAATTTTGGCCAGAACAAGCAGCATGCACCTCTTGGTATGTGTGTGTCACGATAATGTTATTGATCGGTCATGATACCTGTCTCAGAAGCTGTCCGTGGTTTTACAACACGTGTGTTGCAATCTGCTTCGCGCTCCGCGTTTTTCCAGTGTGTGTGTAAACACAGAAGATAATTTTCTTACTGCCACTATGCTAACCCCCTGGCATATTTTGACCGACTAGCCCCGATGGCTGTATCTTGTCACACTTTCTCGAACTGGTATTGATGCCGCTGATGAAGTAAACCTCAGAGTTCATCTCCAAAACACGTTGATCCACGTTTCTTTCGTTTGATGGTAATAGCACTGAAATGGCTCACGAAGATCTCCATCACTTCCAGTGTCTAGCCAATCATGTTGAATTGGTACTCGCTGCAATGTCATCGTTTTAATACACTTTCAGTATTTGGCTCTCAAAGCTTGTGTTCAAATGAGTATTCCCGCGTTGATTGTCACAGTTCACTTCGCATTCTGAACAACTGGCATTAGATGGAAGTGTTTGCAACTAATGTTCTTTAATACAATTTATACTTCGCTCTACACTCATCGGCCCTGTTTACCTGCCTTACTGTTTGAGAAATATTTGAGTTAAGTTTATGGACAATGCACGCAAGGATTAGTTTGTGTTGAAAAGTCCTGATTCTATGCAAACAAAATTCTTCACATCAAAAATCATCTTGTTAATTATTTACTAATACCCGCGTTCTTACTAATGATCATCCTAAAAGTGGTCCTCTATATTTGACCACATCCCTAACGTAGAAAACTCGACCTGGCCTATATGTGATATATAATAGACAAAACTTGATAGGTCTGTGTCGTACGACTTTCAAACCGGATTCCTTGCTGGCCGGTATGGTATGGTATGGTATGAAAGCACAAGCCTGGTCCAGGCAAAGTGCCGCACAGCCATAGACTGCACGTGGGCTAGGATACTGTCAGGTTGCCCTGGCTAATCTCGCTCAACTTTTTCAACTGACTTGCAGTCTCCTTATGCTGAAAATTCGTGTACACGAATAAAGTCATTTTCTTCTTCTTCTGCTGCTGCTTCTGATTCTCGTTCCTCATGGCAACTGCGTTAGCTTGCGGTTTTTCCTTCTACTTTTCCTTTTGCCTTCGATGTGACTTTGTTACATAACGATCGATATTCGAACCCACTGCATTTGATGATTATTGCAGTCAGCTAAAACCGTTCATTGTTCTTTTTTGGCCCTGTAAGAACCACATTATTTTGCTCGTTTATATAGCCTTTTCTTTTGCTTATGCTAAGTTAAATAAGCTTTACTCTTAGCGAAGAGGAATATTCTATTGTCATTGTACTTGAGATGCTATGGGATACTCAGGTGTTGGTCTGCGATAGTTCTATTTACCTGATAGCTTTTTCTGATAATGTGTAAGCATGTTTTGCTTCGCCTACTTTTTTAAATTTGGTGCTCTCGTTTTGTTTCTAATTTTAGCGCCGGTTTATATACTCCTTTTGTTTAAGTCAACTTCTTGTGATTGTACTTCATTTGCAGCTAACGAAGCAGGGAAACCTCTGGACGTTTTGAAAAATTTCTCCGATCACATGCGTTATTTCCAAAAAGGAGGTTAGTGAATGCGCATTCCTGATTATTCTCCCGTCTATTGCTATGTTCATCTTGTGACGTTATTTACTGTTCAAGATGTTGAATCCGCTCTCCGACCGCTCACAATATGGGTCGTGGTCGGCAATTTGGACTCCATCTTTGAACAATCTTCCTTCTCGGCGGAACTTCGTAATGAGTTTTCGCGAGATTTGTCGCTTGCCCGTGCAGCAATTTCGTACATTCGTTCCGCGCAGTCTTCGAAAAGTGTGCGCATCGGTTTTGTATTCAATCCGTCCAGCGAGAGTTCGACGAGTCAGCATTGGCTGATGCGTGCGCTTCATCTGGTTGGGCACCCAGTTCGTCCTCCATTGTTACAAGACGCCTTGCTCACGAACGAGACGATCAAACTGGGTAAAAAATTGGTGGAGCAACTGGCTGCTAAGAACTTTGCCAACCGTTTGCTTGCCGAAGCAAACGATCTGCTGGATACCAAGCGAGCGAACTTCCGATTGTCGGATGTCACTGTTTCGGTTGGTTGATGCAGCTGTTGTATATTTTATTTATATAGATTTTTCACCGTTTAACAAATCACTGTTTGCTGGCTCTGTGTATTTATGCATTCTGGCATCGAAGCGATTCTATTCATGTATGAAATCTCATGCCTGATCCAGGCAAAGTGCCGCACAGTCTAAGACTGCACGTGGGCTAAGATACTGTCAGTTGCGCGAGTGTACAATTGTGCAGTACTACTGTACTGCGCAGTTTACACCGTGCTAAACTGATTCACCACCGTTACTGAGCTGCATACGGAAACACGCTGAAGTCTCACGGCCATTTTCTCCTATATCTGATTTGGCCTGAGCAGCAATTTGTCTCCATTTAGGCTTGTGATTTCGTACATAGATGCATGGATTTCGGTGCCTCCAGTATCAGAAAATTAATTTGTATGGTAGAAATATAGTCTTCTCGGCTTCTAGCTTATTTACGAGTATTAACCTAAATTAATTATGTCCATTCTACTCGTCTCGGAGGTTCTGTGCCTCGCTTCTACCTTTTTATATCGGTAACTGTCGTTTTAACACTTACAGAGCCACTCGTTTATACAGCTAGTGTATATAGGCCTACTAATTGCTAGATTCTTTATTAGTATTCTCCTTGTCATACCGCTAAGGTTAATATGCAATGCTGGTACACCCGGTTTCTTCAGTAAGAAGCTGTAGTGGTGATATGATTCCATCCACTGGATAGAGTGCTAGGCTGTTACTGTTTTCCCCAGCTATTCTTTGTACTTATATTACATCGGAGAATAGTGTGGATCCGTGTTAAACATATTTCCCGAATGTGACACCCGCTATGTAACGTCATGTTCGGAATGCCCTCTGGTGAATAACTCACACCATATCCTCGGCTTGTGTTTGATTGGCTCCTGTAACCTGTGTGATACATGGTGTATACGAACCCATCATACTTGTTGCAATTAAAGCTGAACTTAGTTACTTTTATAGCTCATGGGTCGGATAGTAAGTTGGTAAAGATTCCGTTGACAACATTCAATTGTATCCCGATCCATTTGAAGTGAGATAGCCTTTGGTCTTTCTTCGGATCCCTACTAAACCATATTGGGGTAAAACAAACTCGGTTTTTTTCGAATAAGACGTATCCAGGTCGAGATCAAATTGTTTACTGCAACGCGTCGTGATAAAATCAGTTTAGATTCCGCCCAGATTACATGTTGAATTGTGACTGTTGTCATCCGCGTAACTTGTGTCTCGTTGCCGTAACCAGCTGGCTCATTTTTGTCCAAAAACTCATGCTGCCGTAGTCTTTATGTATCACAGTGTACATAAAATCCCATTTTTGATCTACCTATTTCAGGGTGTTGATGTTGATACGCTCCAGTCTGCCCTCGATGGTCTGGATCAAGCTGCGTTTATCCGTGAACATTCTTTTGTTTCGCGCCACATTTTCGGTCTGCGACCCGGAGAACGCGCTGTTGTGGTCAATGGAAAGGTGAGTTTCAGTGTTCGCCCTTCTAAGGCACACCGATTAACCTATGCGATTGGTTTCATGATTTCTGTTCTACTGTCGCTAAATTTCCGCTCAGATAATCGGCCCTCTGCAACCGGATGAAGATTTCACGTTGGACGATTTCCGGTTAGCCGAAAAACTTGCTCTCAGCTCCGGTGTGGAAAAGTTGGGTACTGCGTTGACAAAATTACTGGGTGATAAATTGAATGAACCTGAGGCGATTTCAGAATTAACATGGCGCGTGGCTTCTGTTCTTCGACCTCCTAAAGGCATGTCCAGCCATTCGGTGACAGATCTCGTAAGTCCATTTGTCGGTGTTTGTTACTGTTAATCGCCGAGCGTTTGGTAGTTAATTTGCGGAAGCAACGTGGAATGCTTTTATATGATGTGGATTTGACCACCAAATTATTTTCTTTATTAATCGGCTCTCTCTCGAATTGCAACATCAAGTTATATCACAAACTTCGTCTTTACCACCATTTTAAATACTGAATTTTTACTTGGTATTTTGACCAGCAGAACCTCGAATTCTTGTTCTGATTCTGAACTGATCCGCAAACATCTCCTCTGTGTGTTCACCAATTGAAATGCCGCTTAGGGAATCAGTAAACGTTCTGTGAACATGGCAGTGGAAAGTCTACAGCCAGTCTACTCTCAGATCGGTTTTCATTTGAATGTTGCTGTGAAACTCGGTTCTGGGTCCGCATTTGAGCTTCCAAAGTGGCCAATGGAATTCTATTTTTGAAAGCTGTGACTGTCTAATTAAATCATGCCAAGAAGCAGTAGACTGTAACAGCAAGAGATGTGAGCTGGCCAAATACAAACACTGTTGTTTGACTTACAACGCTTTCTGTTGCGTACAAGCCCCGTATAAGTGGTTTGTTAGTCATCAACTACATCATCGGGCTGCGCCGTTGGATCCGCACAGATGTGCAATCATGCAGCATTTCTGCGCTGTGCGGCTAACATCGTGCTAAATTGATTAGCCAACGGAAATGAGCTGCATGCTGAAACAGGCTGGAGTCTCACTACCATTTCTATTTCTATTCCCCCCTCATATCTGTCTAGGCCTGGGCAACCTGACAGTATCTTCGCCCACGTACAGTCTCTGACTGTGCGGCACTTTGCCTGGATCAGGCTTGTGCTTTCATACATACATACCATTTCTATTTCCCTCCTCATATCTGTCTAGGCCTGGGCAACCTGACAGTATCTTATCCCACGTGCAGCCTATGACTGTGCGGCACTTTGCCTGGATCAGGCTTATGCTTTCATGCCATACCATACATGCCGTTAGATCGATTAACCAGTTACGCCGTCGCTGCAATGTTTCTTGGTAATATATTTCGTTGTGGTGTGTCGCTTCCTGGCCCTAAAACTGATTACGAGCAGTTCTGTTTTCTATTTATGACGTTTCTCTTACATTGTCAAGTTGTACTAACAAATGAACCTTATTTACCGACAACCCCAGTGCACATTTGAGTTTGGTTTCGTGTATTCTGGGTTCATTTCGGCCCGCGTGTTCATATTTTTTTGAAAAGTATCGATTGTTCATTCACATCGTTTCACTTACTTTAGGACGCCACGGAAGGAATTTTGAACCGAAAACGAGTCAAACTGTCCAATATCCTCCTGGAACACAGTGGTTTCCAGATCCCCGGTCCGTCTGGTGTCCCGGTCTTCGATATTTTGGCCGTGGTCAACCCTTGTTCGCGAGAAGCGCAACGTCTGTCACATCTGCTGATCGTGCTACAACAAGCTCTACCGTGTCGATTCCGCGTTTCAATGAATCCGTTAAATGCACTGTCGGAATTACCCGTTAAAAAGTGAGCGCGTCCTTTACTTGTTAGTGTGTGTGTATGCATGGGATAACAAGCCTGATTCAGGCAAGTGCCGCGGGGTATTAGAGTGCACCTGTGTGATCACTTTTATCAGTATGGTTTCCCAACCCCGCTGAATGTTACTATTGTCAGACTCATGGATTTCTGATTTATAACTGACTGTGCTACTCATCCTCAAGCGCAAATAAACCCTGCCGAAACCTTGGCATATCCCTATCATGCACCAAGCAAAACATTTTTGCTCTGGTTTTATTTCTGCTTATATCCAGTGTTCCTTAACGAGAACTATTATATTTCAATGTAAAATACTCATTGTACGTTGCTGTTTATTCTGGCGTTCTCACTACTGTGATCAATTAGTAGCGGCACTGCATAAGAATTGGTTGATAATAATTTGAGCCTAGCGTCGACTCAAGGCAATACAGACCATCACGGTGTTGCTTTTATCTTTAAATCATATTCCCTGCTGCTAGAATGAGTAATTTTCAGATGATTGCACCGCGATTTTTTGCATTTTTACTTTTTACACAAATATTTGTTCAATACTTAACTTGTCCGAAAGTTATCGTGTACTTTTTATACGTCTCAATGTGTTTAATTTGGAGGTTCATCTATTCTAGAATTACTATAATCTATTTTGTCTTCCGCGTAGAATTTCATCAATTTACTTTTTTTCTATAATTTTCCATATTTTTTAATTATTCATTCATTTCCCCCCCCTACCTCTTCGTTTTTAATAGCTTTTATCGCTTCGTCTGGGAACCATCTCTGTTTTATCCCAACTCGTCATCACGAGTTCACCCACGTGCACTCTTCACACACCTGCCTGGACAACCCCTTCTTACCCTTGGTATGGATGCTCCGCATGGCTGGATGGTTGCCGCAGTCAAGGCGGTTCATGATCTGGACAACTTGCGTCTAAGTGATGTACACAGCACTGTTGAAGCGGTTTTCGAATTGGAGCATCTCCTTCTGGAAGGACATTGCTTTGAAGGTAGCAGTATGAAGCCTCCACGAGGATTACAACTGACCCTGGGCCCTACGTCAAATTCCGTGGAGTATGACACCATCGTAATGGCAAACCTGGTGAGCACATTTTATTATCAGATTACTTATTTTAATTCAGTATTACATATTTTTAAATTTATTGTTTTGCATACATGTGCTATTTAATGATAATGAGTTTCTTGTTTACAAAGGGTTACTTCCAACTGAAATCGAGTCCCGGTTCGTGGCATTTGGCCATCCGTGCCGGTCGTTCGAGGGATATTTACACCCTTTCCAAGTAAGCACCGTGCTTCAATTAGCGCCACAATATTGATCCTATTTCTCAAATCTCATTTTGTTTCGGCATTCGTTTAAACAGTGAGGACCAAGATGGAACTGTTCTGAATGCTCACGATATGTTGGTGTCCATGGATAGCCTACGTTCCAAAATCATCACGATGTTTGTATCGAAGCGTCCGGAACGAATGAACGAGAATCTGTTGGGTGATATTGGTAGTTCCTCGTCTGTGTCTAGCAGTGATAGCTGGGCTTGGTTGTACAAAAATTCGGCGGTTTGGTCCACACTCTCAGACTATGCGGAAACCTTGTGTCCGTCTTGGCTGACGAGGTATGCTATGCTTCTATTTTTCCCTTCACATTGCATTTTCTCGTGACGATTAAATGCGGTTTCTCGTGCAGTCCCATTGCTTTGTTAGTTTTATAAGAGTATATGGGAAGATGCGAAATTGTTTGTATTTTTATCCTGAACTAACAACACCGTGCTGTAATGGTTGTCACTGTTCATGCGCTGTATCCCGTGCTCTTCCCACAGTCTCATTGCACGGATGTGCAATCCTGCAGTATTTCTGTGCTGTGCGGCTAACATTGTGCTAAATTGATTGGCCACCGGTAGTGAGTTCCATGCTGAAACACGCTGGAGTCTCACTACCATTTCTATTTTCTTTCTATTTGTTTTGTCATATCTCTCTAGGCCTGGGCAACCTGACAGTATGTCAGCCCACGTGCGGCACGTTGCCTGGATCAGGCTTGTGCTTTCACACCACAGTCTCATTGTCAATTTTCGTATGCTACTTTTGTTAAACTGTGAGCAATCTGACATTGTCTTAACATATACACGGGCTCTCTAACTGTATGGCCTTCCCTGGTATTGCGATTTTGATTACACGTATGCATAAGATCGAGTTCTGGTCCATTGGGTCTTATCTGCGGTTTCAGTGACAAAATCGGAGCGTTTGAAATTGCCATTTGTCACATTTAGTTCCGATAAATCGGATAATTCGTTTGCCGTAACTGTTAGTTAGAATTTTGCATTCAGTTCGATACTATCTTCATGCTTTATCATTGTTACTGATTTCTTCATCTTTGCAATCTTTTAGTTTGTTTGTTACAGTATTCGCAAAATACGATTTTCCGTTAAATATATGTGTTTCAATTGTTGCGTTTTTCGTTTATATTTTGCATCTACTTCATCTCATTACCTTACATTTCACACATCAGTTTGAGAAAATCCTTACAAAAGCATCTGCCATGGCAACGCTGTGAGCACAAACATCAAACAATCAATGTCTTCTCCCTGGCTTCCGGTCACATGTACGAGCGATTACTTAGGTAAGATATTACATTCTATCACACTTTTGTGACACGTTTAGCGTATTTTTCTCTTATCGGTTCGCCTGCGTGGTTAATTATTAATATAATCTGTGCGGAATATTCGCTTCGTCTGAATTCTCAATTTAGTACCACCTTGTACATTGATTATCATCAAGGCAATATTCATTTGGAAACAGCATCTACGTCTTACGAATCCATTAGTTTATGTGACCCCGGCTGGTGGTTGCGTATACCCATCAATTCTATCCCTTCCCAGTTCATGTGTTGTCTTCCGAAATGCATGTTCCATTTTAGAGCTGATTATGTGACCTCATAAATGTCTCCCAACGTTTGACTGCTCATTTCAAAAGTTGCTCGTTCTGTTTGTTAACCATGCTGTTTTTTGTATTTTTCGTTAATTTCCTTCTTCCGACTTCTCTTGCTTCCGATCTGTGCCAAGCGGACTGATCGATGCAGGACGATATTTTGCGCTCATAATCCCCGTCTGATTTTTGACCCCGGCCATTCTACTTTTTAACACAACCTCATTCGTTGTGATCATTATGAGTATCGATTATGCAGCGATGACTGGCGGACTAACTCTACTAAACAAACATTTCCATTAAGATAGTTTTGAGGCGCCTGCTCTACCTTTGCAACACATCGTTGCTAAGTCGAATGCAATGAGCACTAAAGTGCTTAGCTCAAGATCTATCTCACACCAATTCGGTTCTGTTGGCGCAGATCACAGCCTGTAACTCACACCTTTTATTCAGATAATTACTAGGAGCGTTTACCTCCTGTTGTTGCCAGGCGTGCTGGGGTCCACGCGATCAAATCTCGCAGTGGTTAGCTACACTTCACGATATGTCTTGAAACTGTGTTTATTGGTTGACGGTTTCCTGTTCAGTGGAGTGACGAGGAAGGCTTGTTATGATGAATGGGAGTTAAAGCCGCATGGAAGCTGTCGTGCTGATGATGTCCCTCTACTCACTCACGACACTTGATTGTATACCTGTTCCATCCAAAGTGTGTGTTGTCACCTCATTTCTTTTTGCTTTTGCGTGCTCTTCTGTACGTTCCGTCGCGATCGCGTCTCGCCCTTCCCCAGCTTTTAGGATTTTATTTTAATCTTTTCTGCGTTGTGTAGCAGTTAAGCATCCGGTACATACTATTGGTACAATGTTCTCCCCGATGATAATGATGTTTCCAAAAAGCCTAGCTAACTCGAATTCTAGACTTAATCCAATGCTACCATTTTCACCGAGTTCTATTATACTAGCTACTACTGAGGTTTCATGCTTTATTTCACCAGGATCATGATGCTGACTGTATTGCGACACACCAAATCCCCGGTAAAATTTTGGTTCCTGAAAAATTACCTGTCCCCGACGTTCAAGGACTTCATCCCGCACATGGCAGCGGAATACGGATTCGAATACGAGCTGGTTCAGTACCAGTGGCCGCGTTGGCTTCACGCTCAAACCGAGAAGCAACGTATCATTTGGGGTTACAAAATTCTCTTTCTCGATGTTCTGTTTCCCTTAAATGTGACCAAAATCATTTTCGTGGATGCGGATCAGGTGAGCATCTTCTTCTTTTGTCCATTTCCTTATTGCGTTGTATTCGTTACTTTGTAAATAGGTATTGCATACTCGAACCATATCTAGACATTTGATATCTCTAGATTATTTTGAACCTGACTACGTGAGTTAGATGTGCTCTTTTACACTCGTTAACGGCATTGTGTTTATCAATCAATGAAGCAGTCGTGTTATTTAGTATACATTGTTTGTTTTGTGTCTGGTACTACACTTCATCATCGAGGACGGAATGATCGTATAAAATTCAGTAACCGGCAACAGTCATTACGATGTAGCATTTTTTTTAAAAATCACATTGTTGCCAATGTTGAACTCACGTGGTCAAAGGGCTTGTGTGTGTATTGTCAGTAAGATAGAAGAAGAAAAATCAGTATGCAATTATCTCTTCACTGTTTGGCTTCAGGTTCCCGTAACACGCGTGTGTTGCTGCTATTGTTATCCGCCTTCTGTTGATGTCCACCAAAGATGTAGATCACAAACAAGCTGTTCCGTAGCTTTTCGAATGACTAAACATTCCGATTCGGGTGGAATAATCTCTCCCACAGCGATAGGCAGTACGTGGCCGACCGGCGGTAGTTGAACGCGATCAGCTTAATCTACGTACGGCAGACGAGAGCAGCATCTGCTCGTCTCCAGCTTGGAGGTGATGCTTTACACCGCGCCTCCAAATTGAGCGGTCTAGAGCAAATCCTTGCCAACTGGTAGGGTGAATGTCAAGAGATTTTGCAAACAGCTTTGTACCGCGAGTGCGGCCTACACACAGGTGTACGATTTTAAAATTGGAGTGATGTCGATTTTCGGTTACGTGAGTGCAGTGTGCCCAGTCAATAAAAGTCTCTTTACACGAACTTGCAGCGAGCAGTAATAATTGAGCCATACCAATGTCCGGAACAAGATTAACGAACAAGTTATAAAGGTGAAGATGGTATGGAAAGATTTGAATCGCCAGTCTCATCAACTCTGAAACGGCGTTGGTTTAGTCTGTCAGTGAAATCGCGTTACTTTGAGCGTTGTAATAACCGTAGAAGAGAGTTCAGCTTTCATGATTTTTCGAATCGTGCTGTTGGTGTATTCAGTTGCATTTTTCTGACAAGCACAGGACAACTTCCATAGTTCAAATTATAAACCGTGCACATCAGTGCAGTGATGAATGTCTTTTTACACCGAAAAGCTGAAAATCAGTAAAAACCCAATAAAATGACCGAAAAATATGGAAAGTATTGGGCCCGTAAAACTCATCAAGCTAGCTGGTCAAAATGCATTTTTACTCAACTTTATAACAGTCGTGTGTTAACAGTGCGACTAAACTATCGACCTGAAAGATTTTTAGCGTATGGTTGTACTGTAAATTGTTCCGCGACCCTGGCATTATCCTAAGGACAGCTATCATCTCTGTCTGACTGAGAAATAATCTATGCTTGTCATTCGATAGGATTCGGGGCGAATGCTCCACGGTATGTTTGGACGTCAGTGTGATTCCCTAATTATTAGTCGAAGTGCCGCCCTGTCTTGTTGGCTACATTGGACTGCGTCGCTGTTGGACTCTACTAGGCTATGCGGCAAAGACTAGTTAGGATGAGATGAAATGGTAATTGGTGCCATGCCGCGTTGGTAATCTGAACAAATTTGTTAACGTACTTGCGACGCTTTGGTATGTTTAGCTTCGAAAATAGGTGTTGCTTCCTTCTATGAAACACAATTACGTTTCTTGTCCTAAAGTGCGAACCAGAGTAATTTGGATTTATCAAGGTGCAATCGATAAGTAGGCAAATTGAAAGAGAGCGAAACAGCTCTTTCTGGGCACGCAAACTGGCAAAATATAGTTTTGGTTTCGCATAAAAGTTTTAGTTTAGCGACACACACTTCTAACCGTTCCGGAGTAAAAGCATTCATGTGAGAGGAACAGCCGCAAGTCGTGTTTTGGGATTATAAACGTTCATGTTCCGTATTCGTTCACTTAGTTTTTCGTCGAATGTGTGTTTTCAAAGCTCCCAGCCAACCTTTTTTAGCTTGATCGCTTCAAAATAAATCTGGATTAGTTTTTATTACTCCGAACCTCTAATACAGATTCCCCTATTTGAACATTTCTCTCTCTTTATTCCCGGTCGTAATTTCCCACCTCACGGGTATTTTGTTGGACTTTCTTTCGCTAAACTTTAAGTCCTGACCATCTACATGAATCCACCATATGATACACTTATATTACATCACTGTCATCCAAACTCGCACTTTTATGATTTATCTTTTTTCATTGGTAAATTTATGCTGTGTACTTGTTACTGATGGTGCAAAAGTTTACCTGAATCGTGATTTGTTGATGTGAAGATCGCGGAGATGGAATTAGTTTAACTACAATTTCAACATTGAGCTCATACTATGTGATGCTACTATGTTTCTAATGCGAAAGAAGTTGATTTTCGGCATGCATATAAGCGGTCAGGGTAAAAGATTTCGATCCCCACGAGTGCTGTTTGTTCTTCAAATTCATTCACTGTACCTGCTTTACGATCGCTCCAACAGATTGTCCGAGCTGATTTGCAAGAACTTGCGGATCTGGATCTCGGTGGTGCTCCCTACGGTTACACACCTTTCTGTGATTCCCGCACCGAAATGGATGGGTTCCGCTTTTGGAAACAAGGTTATTGGGCCTCTCACCTGGCCGGACGTCCGTACCACATTTCTGCGCTTTACGTGGTCGATTTGGTTCGATTCCGTCAGTTGGCCGCTGGTGACCGTCTCCGCGGACAATACCACGGTTTGAGTCAAGACCCGCAAAGTTTATCGAATTTGGATCAGGATCTACCGAACAATATGATTCATCAGGTCAGCTCCCTCTGCTCACATTGATGGTATTCTCTTGGAATTCACTGAAGTCATGGCTGATAGACGCGTGTCTGTCAGCCCCGCTTAGCTAGGCTTAAACGAATAACATTGTTTATTACTTTACCATTCGTTACAGCCTTATCTTACAGTCCCCATCTGATGACAGCCGATTCTGCTCCTGTTCTCTATGATTACACTTTATTAATGCTCTCGTGTTGGCTGCATTATTTCTTGTTCCGCAGGCATTGAATTGAAGTTTATGTCACATGGTGTACATTTCAATGAAGGCTTCATTTTTGCATCACTTAATAAGAATGGCATGTTTATAAGATTCGAATTATAAACAGCTCGTGTGGTGTTCAATGGTAGTTGTATATCTCCTCTGAAACGGAACGGAATTCTGCCATAAGGTGTGAAAGGAAAAATAGAACGTTATTTCCGTAAGCCCGGCATCGTTACCGCTTCTGCACAATTGTACCCATAAATACTTACTCGTCAAGGTCATCAGCTTGACAGTATTAGCTCCAAGTGATGATTTTGTTGTTTATTACTCCTGATGTCGTGTTGTGGTTAGATTTTATTGTGGAGGCTTAAAGGCGCGAGTGTAAACACGTCAGTTTCATCCATAACGGTTTCTACAAACTCACGAATTATGGGGAAAATGTTTGGTAAACTAACGCTGATCGTCCCTCTGCATTTGCTCTCGTTCACTTCATCAATAGTTGATTCCGGTTTCTCTGTTCACTTTTTAACCCGGTGAAGCCCGCGCTTTATGTCGGGCAATCAAATCACATGGAGTTTCCCATTAGCCGTACAAATATGGGCCCTGGTATTGCTACAAACCGAAGCAAGGCGTTTGCCCTGTTACCTTATAGTGGTTAACTTACGACTAATCAATTGCAACCGTTTAGTTACAGATCCCACTTCTCGCCACGTTTTGCCCACCTTAGCTCAATTATTGAATCATTATGATGTGTGCACCCGCAATCATAATGTGTTTGCGCTGGCGTTTATTAAATCTTCCCGGCCTTCAGCATTTTCTGACCTCGGTTTTGTTGCTTTCACCGTTTGTCCACCTCACAGTTGTCCGTTGTTCACAGCATATACTCCGGTGTATAGTGGCTGTTGGGTGTTGCCAACCAATTGATTAGGTTGGTTTCAGCTATCCGAGTGGTGGCTTACAGCAGGTTCTTTTCCTCGTTTACGTTTTTATATCACCTCGTTTCACTTTATGGTATAGACTAGGCCTTGGCAACCTGGCAGCCCACTTGCAGTGTCTGACTGTGCGGCACTTTGCCTGGATTAGGCTTGTGCTTTCATACCATATGCAGTCGTCCTGTATGGATGTACAATCGTGTAGCACTTCCGTATTTGGCAACTTACACCGTGCTACATTGCTTTGGCACCAGTATTCAGATACTTGTGGAGACACGACGTAGCCTCACTGTCGCATTCCCTTATATCCGTCTAGGCAACCTGATAGTATTTCAGTCCACGTGTGGCCTCATGCTGTTTGGCACTTTGTCTGGATGAGGCTTGTGATTGCATGCATTATGCATTACGATATAGCTACTTTGTTTGTCTTTTATTCTCTGGTCAAGCTAATAGTTTTTTGTGTCTTTTGAACTCGATTAATCCGAGAACCGAATCGTGGTTTCAATAGTCAACTCTGCCGGTTGTTGGGTCATGTAGAGCATGATCAATCTGTCCATGTCTGCATTAAAACGGTCGCGTGGTATTTCTGATAAGGCAACCCGCGTTAGATTCAGATCATTGCAGATCCACAACATTTCATACCACAAACCAACATAATAGATCCTTGCTTTCGAGAAGGACTGTTCATTCAGTTCGTTCTTTTGTCATGAGCAAGTATCTATTCAAACTCTGTAATTGTTTCGACCCGCTAAATAGTTACAATATGTCTCAACTAACTATTCGCTGTCATCAATGATTGTACACCATGACTTATGTTTTCCTTCTGCCTTCTGGAATCATTGTTTTGTTTCAATATTATCCTAAAATTTTATATTTTGCTCTTTCTTTTCAAAGGTTCCCATCAAATCATTGCCTCAGGAATGGCTGTGGTGTGAGACGTGGTGTTCCGATGAGAGCAAAGCAAAGGCCAAAACAATTGACCTTTGCAACAATCCAATGACAAAGGAACCGAAGCTTTCGGCTGCGATGCGTATCGCTCCAGAATGGGTGGATTATGATCGTGAAATCAAAAAGTTCTGGCAGCGCGTTTACCCACCCCCGCCCAAACCAGAACCTAAACCTCAAGACTCCTCGTCACTCGACAAACCACAGGGTAATTTCTCTTGTCCCTGAATCTTGTTATCGTTCGCTTCCTATGTGTTGAAGAAATAACCATTCTGGGGTCATCCAAAATGCTGCTATTGTGTTAACGTACTGTCAGGCTGGGGCCTAAAATTAGAAAATCAACAAATGTGGGGACCTTATCGCGTGTTCTCTATTGCATCAAACCGCCCGTTGGAACCGGTTTCATGCACTGGATAAAAATGCAAAAACTTGCATTCCGTGGTCAAACTGATGGGCTAATATTCATGGTCGCTATCTACTTTAAAAAGGGAAAACTAGGCGTATCTTGAGTCTGAGTCCTCGCAACGAAATAATTAGGGTGTCCTGCGACGTAAATTACTATTCAAACAAGTTAGACTGTTGTAATGTGTTGCTCACATTCCCCGCACTTACACACCACTACCGATTTCTGGCTGTTTACCATCATCAGGTGGAGATGCCAAATACCACACGGTCGGCGCAGCGCGTCTTCCAGGCTGGTGTCCCCGCGATCAGATATCGCAATGGTTAGTTACGCTTCAGGATATGTCCGGAAACCGTGTTCAATGGCGGTCTTGCACTAAGCATCTTCTTGGAGTGTTTGCTTAACCTTGTATGTTGTCAAGCGGAGTGACGAGAGAAGCTTTTTATGATGCATGATAGTGAAAGCCGCGAGGAAGCTGCCATGCTGATATCGCTCTGCTCGTTCACGAAACTTGTTTGAATGCATGTTCCATTCGAGGTGTAGCACCTCTACCCAGTTTGTTTGTGCTTACTCTTCTATCAAATCCGTAGCTATTTAAGTCCTACCCTTCCCCATTCTTTAGGATTTTACTTTTTCATGGTTGTATGGCAGTTAAGCATTCGGTACGCGCTACAGGTGTAATGCTGTCTGTGATGATGATGATGATGATGGAGATAGTAAGATTAGGTTCTGTGAGCCTTGTAACAGTGGATATGTGGTAAACAAGATTATACTTGAATGCCACTGTTACATAGGGTTCGTACAACGAACCACCATATTCAAACACGGAATCAACAAACTTAGACTGTCGTTTTGCGACAGTGGTCGATTGTGATTTACGAGAGAAGTGCTTTGGGTTCTTTTCGTTGGTCATTAATACCTGAATGTGGACGTTTTGTCTTACGCGATGACATTGCGGTTAGTGGTGTATTCATTCCGTTCCATATTGGAAACGTTTTAACCGAACTGCTGCCGAGCGTCAAAACATAGCCGCTTCGTGTTGTTTGTCAATTCATCTGAATATTTTTTAAACTATTTTAATTAATTGTCATACGAGGTGAAAGCATGCGCTCCCATTCGGTGATCAATTCGATCATATGACATTCGTTACTGACCACGATCGAACTCCATTTCCTTTGTTTCATATCCGGTGCGCTAAATCCTAACGCCGATATTTGCGAATGTATGTTGTGTGTGTGTATGTTTACATTATAAAATCATTTGTGTTCAATGTTTCATTTCGCTCACCCTCGATGCTGTCATCTGACACCGAGTCGATCAGATCCGAGCTGTTTTCGGTGCCACGTCACGGTTTGTAGAAAAGCTTTAGTCCATAGTGGATTGCTTGAGAAAGTTGCCGAATAAAGCTTTTGGTTTTTGTGTTTAATGTTTCCGCTATTGTGGTTATCTTGTTAGTTGTCTGGACATTTCCTTGTTCCGCTACTGAAACGCGTTTTTCGGCATTCGCTCGGCCGATTATTGTTTTTTGCTGTGATTGCTACAGGAGAGATTGTTTTTACCGAATCGGGCTGTTTAGTCATTCGAAACGCTTTGGAATGTATAACCCACGTGCGCATATTTTGTACATTCATGGTGGTGGCCGACAAAACAAATGCGCAGTGGTATTTTAATGTTTTCAGTGACGATCTTTCATAAACCACGCATTGTTAAAGCTTCGCATTTTTGTATTCCTCAGGTACCGATGAACAATGCACCAGTGACTGCGCTAGTAAGCCCAATCCGTTGACTCCTGGACCTACCACGAGCGCTCCATGTAAGTGCTGTTGTATCATCACTGTGGTGTGTCTTGTCTTCAAGTCATAGGATTGAATCGAAACGAGAGATGGGATCGTGTTTGTCGACGTAAAACCATACCATTAAGGATATCTGTGAAATTGCAGGCCTACAACCAGGTAAACCGCCGCACAGTCAAACTGCGCGTGAGCTACGATACTCTCAGGTTGCCCAGGCTCTTTGTTTTGGGTCAGGAGGTGACGCTTATTACCGACGCTTTGCCTGTTGTTTGACCCTTGGTTGAATTTCACTAATGTTCTGATTTGTTGCCCGCCTGTGTTGAAGTTCGTGCATCGCTCGCCTAAACTGCGATGCCTGGTAATGTGATTCCTGTT
The DNA here is from genome assembly GCA_013407085.1 of Atriophallophorus winterbourni. NCBI lineage: Eukaryota > Metazoa > Platyhelminthes > Trematoda > Plagiorchiida > Microphallidae > Atriophallophorus > Atriophallophorus winterbourni. The sequence continues at coordinate 58,218 of JACCGJ010000983.1, forward strand.
GATGCGTGCGACGTCGTGTTACGTTGAGTTTCATCGACAATGAGTTTTTTCCGGTGTGTACGATTCATTCACACTGTTTCTTTTGTCACTCTCTACCTCTTCCTGATTCTTGAGCTCATACCCTTTCGATAGGCAGAAAACTTTGGTTGAAATGATTCGACGATACGATAGTTACTTCAGTTCTCAGGTGTATGTGTTCAATATGTCATTTGGTCACCCCTGACCAAGTCTAAAATCATGGCTGGTTTATCAAGTGCGCCGTTTTACAACTTTGTTCATTTCCTGCCCTAATGTTTCGTGTTGAGACGTCGGCTTGACACTTATTATCTTTAATACCTGGGAGTGTGAAAGCACAAGCCTGATCCAGGCAAAGTGCCGCTCAGTCAGAGACTGCACGTGGGCTGAGATACTGTCAGGTTGCCCAGGCCTAGACAGTTATGACAAAAGAAGTAGAAAGAAAATAGCAATGGTAGTGAGACTCCAGTGTTTCAGCATGCAGCTCAATTTAGCACGACGTTAGCTGCACAGCAGAGAAATACTGCACGAGAACATAGTGCTGCTCACATCTATGACTACATGTTTTATGGTGCCATGTTTAGCGCTAGATTTGTACATTATGACGAAGAAATTATAGATCCGGTTGCTGGGGATGAGAGCACCACAATACATAAGTTATGGATCGGTTAAATTGAACAAACACATTGCTTGGCTTTTTGACGAGCCTACTGTCCCTGTATGATAAAATAAATCAGGATTCAAATAAATCTATTCTAATGCAATGGTCATTAGAAAAATTCTTCCGAAATAAATAGTGTAGATAAGACTATTTCAAATGGGTGAATAGCATTAGAATAAAACCCCTTCAGGTAATTGCTGCGATTAATGGCGACCCAATGTTATATACACCGATTAGTACTAACTGGTTTGCGGGATTCCGCAGTCTTGAACTATCGCGCCGGTTCAGGCTGTAGAGTATAACCGTGTTAATGGGTTGGATCGTAAATTAAACAAAAGTTGCCAGACATAGATATGATAACATTCATGGTATATGAGTTTAAGAGGATGAAAAATTAAAAAATTAATGCCTGGGAGAGAGATTGAGACTCTCGAATCGGACTGTTTAATCATTCGAAAAGCTGCGGAGCATGAAACCATCATGCTGTGATATGCATGCATGTTCGACATCGACCAAAGGAGGCCATCAACCGTATAGCACTCAGAGTATACGAACTAGCCGTTTTACTTTAATCAGTCCTGGTCTATCGGTGTAACGCCGTGAAATGATGTATTTCCACCTGAAAAATTTGTAAAAAAATCTTCATTTGCGTGCCCTGAGATTCGATTATCGGTTCATATGACATCCCTCCCGTTGTTCATTTTTTGTTTGGTAGATGATGTCTTTACCTACCGAGAACCATCCATTGTTGACTAAAGCATACACTATTACACGTGATCATGAGAAATGCAAAGGCCCATCTCAATGTTTCATTGATAAGACGGAGATATGTCGAACGTGGTGGTTGATGTTTGGTTTGCGGTTCGTTGCTTTCCTTAATTCCACCCGAATTTGCTTATTCTCTCCCGAACTCCGTGTTGCGCGATGCTATTCCAATCTATACTCACCTGTAGACGGGTTTCGATTTTATGACTGCACGTGCAATCAATCGATCAATCAATGTTTGAAGTGATCTCTCTGCTCGAGTAGGAACGAAGTAATTGTTGTGTAAACGGCACTTTCATTGACAAAGCAATGGATAGTGTGTTAACTGAAAGGATATTACAGGAAAGATTTTCACTATAGGCTCAAGTATTCTTAAAGTTGGCATCGTCTGTCATTGAGTGTAACAAGCAATCTCTTTTGCATTCTGACTTTATGTGTTTGCTTCTCCTCTCAACGTTCAAAACAGCGCTGGCTATCACCGTATTTATCTTGCTACTATGTAATGTAATGATGTAACTTGCAGTATTCAACCAGTGTTCTCACTTGCCGTCTCGAATACTCTTCACAAACGTTTCTCTTTTGTTCCAGTCACACCTAAATCGAAACAAGAGCTTTGATCGCCTCCTCCATTTCGGCTCTCCCTACTCTCGTGTCGCACCGCATTGTGGACTGGCGATCAAGTGAACTGGACACATTCTTACACACCATGCAAAGGCTGTGGGTTTTCGCGTTATTTTTAAGTGGCCGGATTTTGTGCCAGCGATGTAACTTTTGACTGCCCGATTTTATTGCACTGCACACACTCTTCCGTTCATCGTGTTCAACAGCTTCTCATTTGCGTCTCTCTTCAGCAAACTTTTGATGGCACTTCTGTGAGCTTCGTGTGTGTGTGTGTTCGTTGTTTCATTTTCCATTGTTTATAATACATGTATTTGTGGAGCGGTGATTTCAATGTTGCAGGTTTGTCTGGTTCAACGTTCACATGCAAAAGTGGGATGTGAATACACAAAGCTTTGTGTATTCAGAGAATTTTCTAAGCGAACCACGCTAGTATACGCTTTCATTTGGTAAAGATGCTCCAGTAGTGGATATGAATAACCCTTGATGCAAACACATTATCCCGGTGTAGTGGAAAATGTTTGTGATCGATCGGGGAATCATATTCGTGAAAAAGAGTTTGCAATGAATCGGTTAGAGCAGTTTATTAATAACTTTCGCTTTTGGCACAGATGCTTCGTCAGTCAATGTGTGTCAGCACGAACAGAGAT
>JACCGJ010000983.1:61926-78989 GCA_013407085.1 Atriophallophorus winterbourni
TGACAGTATCTCAGCCCACGTGCGGTCTCTGACTGTGCGGCACGTTGCCTGGATCAGGCTTACGCTTTCATACCATACCATAATGGCTCAACTTCCATGGGCAACCTGACTGTATCTCAGCCCACGTGCGGTCTCTGACTGTGCGGCACGTTGCCTGGATCAGACTTGTGCTTTCACATCACAGTCTCATTGTCAATTTTTGTTTGCTACTTTTGTTAAACTGTGAGCAATCTGACATTGTCTTAACATATGCACGTGCTCTCTAACTGTATGACCTTCCCTGGTATTGCGATTTTGATTACACGTATGCATAAAATTGAGTTCTTGTCCATTGGGTCTTATCTGCGGTTTCAGTGACAAAAGCGGAGCGTTTGAAATTGCCATTTGTCACATTTAGTTCCGATAAATCGGATAATCCGTTTTACCGTAATTGTTAGTTAGAATTTTGCATTCAGTTCGATACTATCTTCATGCTTTATCATTGTTACTGATTTCTTTGCAATCTTTTAGCTTGTTTGTTACAGTATTCGCAAAATACGATTTTCCGTTAAATAAATGTGTTTCAATTGTTGCATTTTTCGTTTATATTTTGCACCCTACTTCATCTCATTACCTTACATTTCACTCATCAGTTTGAGAAAATCCTTACAAAAGCATCTTCCATGGCAACGCTGTGAGCACAAACATCAAACAATCAATGTCTTCTCCCTGGCTTCCGGTCACATGTACGAGCGATTACTTAGGTAAGATATTACATTCTATCACACTTTTGTGACACGTTTAGCGTATTTTTCTCTCTTATCGGTTCGCCTGCGTGGTTAATTATTAATATAATCTGTGCGGAATATTCGCTTCGTCTGAATTCTCAATTTAGTACCACCTTGTACATTGATGATCATCAAGGCAATATTCATTTGGAAACAGCATCTACGTCTTACGAATCCATTAGTTTAGGTGATCCCTGCTGGTGGTTGCGTATACCCATCAATTCTATCCCTTCCCAGTTCATGTGTTGTCTTCCGAAATGCATGTTCCATTTTATAGTGGATTTTGTGACCTCATAAATGTCTTCCAACGTTTGACTGCTCATTTCAGAAGTTGCTGGTTCTGTTTATGCTACTATATTTTTGTATTTTTTCTTGTTAATTTTCTTCAAAGCTCATATCAGTGATTCTTTATTTTTCTTCTTCCGACTACTCTTGCTTCCTAGCGGTGCCAAGTGGACTGATCGATACCGGACGATATTTTGCGATCATAATTCCCGTCTGATTTTTGACCCAGGTCATTTTCTACTCTTTAACGCAACCTCACTCGTTGTGATCATTAAGAGTATCGATTATGCAGCGATGACTGGCGAACTAACTCTTCCAAACAAACGCTTCCATTAAGATAGTTTTGCCACACGTCGTTGCTAAGTCGAATGCAATGAGCACTAAAGTGCTTAGCTAAAGATCTATCTCACACCAATTTGATTCTGTTGGCAGATATCACAGTCTCTAACTCGCCCCTTTCCTTCAGATAATTACTGGGAGCGTTTACTTCCTGTTGTTGCCAGGCGTGCTGGGGTCCACGCGATCAAATCTCGCAGTGGTTAGCTACACTTCACGATATGTCTTGAAACTGTGTTTATTGATCGTCTTGCAGCACGCATCCTCCTTGCTGTCATGTGGAGTGACGAAGAAAGCTTGTTATGATGCATGGCAGTGAAAGCCGCATGGAAGTTGTCGTGCTGATGTCCCTTTACTCATTCACGACACTTGGTTGTATACCTGTGCCATCCAAAGTGTGTGTTTTCACCTCATTTCTTTTTGCTTTTGCTTGCTCTTCTATAGAATCCGTAGCTATCGCGTCTCGCCCTTCCCCAGCTTTTAGGATTTTATTTTAATCTTTTCTGCGTTGTGTAGCAGTTAAGCATCCGGTACATACTATTGGTACAATGTTCTCCCTGATGATGATGATGTTTCCAAATAGCCTAGCTAACTCGAATTCTAGACTTAATCCAATGCTACCATTTTCACCGAGTTCTGTTCTACTAGCTACTACTGAGGTTTCATGCTTTATTTCATCAGGATCATGATGCTGACTGTATTGCGACACACCAAATCCCCGGTAAAGTTTTGGTTCTTGAAAAATTACCTGTCCCCGACGTTCAAGGACTTCATCCCGCACATGGCAGCGGAATACGGATTCGAATACGAGTTGGTTCAGTACCAGTGGCCGCGTTGGCTTCACGCTCAAACCGAGAAGCAACGTATCATTTGGGGTTACAAAATTCTCTTTCTCGATGTTCTGTTTCCCTTAAATGTGACCAAAATCATTTTCGTGGATGCGGATCAGGTGAGCATCTTCTTTTGTCCATTTCCTTATTGCGTTGTATTCGTTACTTTGTAAATAGGTATTGCATACTCGAACCATATCTAGACATTTGATATCTCTAGATTATTTTGAACCTGACTACGTGAGTTAGATGTGCTCTTTTACACTCGTTAACGGCATTGTGTTTATCAATCAATGAAGCAGTCGTGTTATTTAGTATACATTGTTTGTTTTGTGTCTGGTACTACACTTCATCATCGAGGACGGAATGATCGTATAAAATTCAGTAACCGGCAACAGTCATTACGATGTAGCATTTTTTTTAAAAATCACATTGTTGCCAATGTTGAACTCACGTGGTCAAAGGGCTTGTGTGTGTATTGTCAGTAAGATAGAAGAAGAAAAATCAGTATGCAATTATCTCTTCACTGTTTGGCTTCAGGTTCCCGTAACACGCGTGTGTTGCTGCTATTGTTATCCGCCTTCTGTTGATGTCCACCAAAGATGTAGATCACAAACAAGCTGTTCCGTAGCTTTTCGAATGACTAAACATTCCGATTCGGGTGGAATAATCTCTCCCACAGCGATAGGCAGTACGTGGCCGACCGGCGGTAGTTGAACGCGATCAGCTTAATCTACGTACGGCAGACGAGAGCAGCATCTGCTCGTCTCCAGCTTGGAGGTGATGCTTTACACCGCGCCTCCAAATTGAGCGGTCTAGAGCAAATCCTTGCCAACTGGTAGGGTGAATGTCAAGAGATTTTGCAAACAGCTTTGTACCGCGAGTGCGGCCTACACACAGGTGTACGATTTTAAAATTGGAGTGATGTCGATTTTCGGTTACGTGAGTGCAGTGTGCCCAGTCAATAAAAGTCTCTTTACACGAACTTGCAGCGAGCAGTAATAATTGAGCCATACCAATGTCCGGAACAAGATTAACGAACAAGTTATAAAGGTGAAGATGGTATGGAAAGATTTGAATCGCCAGTCTCATCAACTCTGAAACGGCGTTGGTTTAGTCTGTCAGTGAAATCGCGTTACTTTGAGCGTTGTAATAACCGTAGAAGAGAGTTCAGCTTTCATGATTTTTCGAATCGTGCTGTTGGTGTATTCAGTTGCATTTTTCTGACAAGCACAGGACAACTTCCATAGTTCAAATTATAAACCGTGCACATCAGTGCAGTGATGAATGTCTTTTTACACCGAAAAGCTGAAAATCAGTAAAAACCCAATAAAATGACCGAAAAATATGGAAAGTATTGGGCCCGTAAAACTCATCAAGCTAGCTGGTCAAAATGCATTTTTACTCAACTTTATAACAGTCGTGTGTTAACAGTGCGACTAAACTATCGACCTGAAAGATTTTTAGCGTATGGTTGTACTGTAAATTGTTCCGCGACCCTGGCATTATCCTAAGGACAGCTATCATCTCTGTCTGACTGAGAAATAATCTATGCTTGTCATTCGATAGGATTCGGGGCGAATGCTCCACGGTATGTTTGGACGTCAGTGTGATTCCCTAATTATTAGTCGAAGTGCCGCCCTGTCTTGTTGGCTACATTGGACTGCGTCGCTGTTGGACTCTACTAGGCTATGCGGCAAAGACTAGTTAGGATGAGATGAAATGGTAATTGGTGCCATGCCGCGTTGGTAATCTGAACAAATTTGTTAACGTACTTGCGACGCTTTGGTATGTTTAGCTTCGAAAATAGGTGTTGCTTCCTTCTATGAAACACAATTACGTTTCTTGTCCTAAAGTGCGAACCAGAGTAATTTGGATTTATCAAGGTGCAATCGATAAGTAGGCAAATTGAAAGAGAGCGAAACAGCTCTTTCTGGGCACGCAAACTGGCAAAATATAGTTTTGGTTTCGCATAAAAGTTTTAGTTTAGCGACACACACTTCTAACCGTTCCGGAGTAAAAGCATTCATGTGAGAGGAACAGCCGCAAGTCGTGTTTTGGGATTATAAACGTTCATGTTCCGTATTCGTTCACTTAGTTTTTCGTCGAATGTGTGTTTTCAAAGCTCCCAGCCAACCTTTTTTAGCTTGATCGCTTCAAAATAAATCTGGATTAGTTTTTATTACTCCGAACCTCTAATACAGATTCCCCTATTTGAACATTTCTCTCTCTTTATTCCCGGTCGTAATTTCCCACCTCACGGGTATTTTGTTGGACTTTCTTTCGCTAAACTTTAAGTCCTGACCATCTACATGAATCCACCATATGATACACTTATATTACATCACTGTCATCCAAACTCGCACTTTTATGATTTATCTTTTTTCATTGGTAAATTTATGCTGTGTACTTGTTACTGATGGTGCAAAAGTTTACCTGAATCGTGATTTGTTGATGTGAAGATCGCGGAGATGGAATTAGTTTAACTACAATTTCAACATTGAGCTCATACTATGTGATGCTACTATGTTTCTAATGCGAAAGAAGTTGATTTTCGGCATGCATATAAGCGGTCAGGGTAAAAGATTTCGATCCCCACGAGTGCTGTTTGTTCTTCAAATTCATTCACTGTACCTGCTTTACGATCGCTCCAACAGATTGTCCGAGCTGATTTGCAAGAACTTGCGGATCTGGATCTCGGTGGTGCTCCCTACGGTTACACACCTTTCTGTGATTCCCGCACCGAAATGGATGGGTTCCGCTTTTGGAAACAAGGTTATTGGGCCTCTCACCTGGCCGGACGTCCGTACCACATTTCTGCGCTTTACGTGGTCGATTTGGTTCGATTCCGTCAGTTGGCCGCTGGTGACCGTCTCCGCGGACAATACCACGGTTTGAGTCAAGACCCGCAAAGTTTATCGAATTTGGATCAGGATCTACCGAACAATATGATTCATCAGGTCAGCTCCCTCTGCTCACATTGATGGTATTCTCTTGGAATTCACTGAAGTCATGGCTGATAGACGCGTGTCTGTCAGCCCCGCTTAGCTAGGCTTAAACGAATAACATTGTTTACTACTTTACCATTCGTTACAGTCTTATCTTACAGTCCCCATCTGATGACAGCCGATTCTGCTCCTGTTCTCTATGATTACACTTTATTAATGCTTTCGTGTTGGCTGCATTATTTCTTGTTCCGCAGGCATTGAATTGAAGTTTATGTCACATGGTGTACATTTCAATGAAGGCTTCATTTTTGCATCACTTAATAAGAATGGCATGTTTATAAGATTCGAATTATAAACAGCTCGTGTGGTGTTCAATGGTAGTTGTATATCTCCTCTGAAACGGAACGGAATTCTGCCATAAGGTGTGAAAGGAAAAATAGAACGTTATTTCCGTAAGCCCGGCATCGTTACCGCTTCTGTACAATTGTAACCATAAATACTTACTCGTCAAGGTCATCAGCTTGACAGTATTAGCTCCAAGTGATGATTTTGTTGTTTATTACTCCTGATGTCGTGATGTGGTTAGATTTTATTGTGGAGGCTTAGAGGCGCGAGTGTAAACACGTCAGTTTCATCAATAACGGTTTCTACAAACTCACGAAAATGTTTGGTAAACTAACGCTGATCGTCCCTCTGCATTTGCTCTCGTTCACTTCATCAATAGTTGATTCGGGTTTCTCTGTTCACTTTTTTAACCCGGTGAAGCCCGCGCTTTATGTCGGGCAATCAAATCACACGGAGTTTCTCATTAGTCGTTCAAATCTGGGCCCTGATATTGCTACAAACCGAAGCAAGGCGTTTGCCCTGTTACCTTATAGTGGTTAACTTACGACTAATCAATTGCAACCGTTTAGTTACAGATCCCACTTCTCGCCACGTTTTTCCCACCTTGGCTCAATGATTGAATCATTATGATGTGTGCACCCGCAATCATAATGTGTTTGCGCTGGCGTATATTAAATCTTCCCGGCCTTCAGCATTTTCTGACCTCGGTTTTGTTGCTTTCACCGTTTGTCCACCTCAAAGTTGTTGTCCGTTGTTCACAGCATATACTCCGGTCTATGGTGGCTGTTGGGTGTTGCCAACCAATTGATTAGGTTGGTTTCAGCTATCCAAGTGGCGATTGGTTCTTTTCCTCGTTTACGTTTTTATATCACCTCGTTTCACTTTATGGTGTAGACTAGGCCTGGGCAACCTGACAGCCCACTTGCAGTCTCTGACTGTGCGGCACTTTGCCTGGATCAGGCTTGTGCTTTCATACCATACATACCATATGCAGTCGTCCTGTATGGTTGTACAATCGTGTAGCACTTCCGTATTGTGCAACTTACACCGTGCTACATTGCTTTGGCACCAGTATTCAGATACCTGTGGAGACACGACGTAGCCTCACTGTCGCATTCCCTTATATCCGTCTAAGCAACCTGACAGTATTTTAGTCCACGTGTGGCCTCTGTCTGGATGAGGCTTGTGATTGCATACATTATGCATTACGATATAGCTACTTTGTTTGTCTTTTATTCTCTGGTCAAGCTAATAGTTTTTTGTGTCTTTTGAACTCGATTAATCCGAGAACCGAATCGTGGTTTCAATAGTCAACTCTGCCGGTTGTCGGGTCATGTAGAGCATGATCAATCTGTTCATGTCTGCATTATAACGGTCGCGTGGTGTTTCTGATAAGGGAACCCGCGTTAGATTCAGATCATTGCGGATCCACAACATTTCATACCACAAACCAACATAATAGATCCTTGCTTTCGAGAAGGACTGTTCATTCAGTTCGTTTTTTTTTATCGTGAGCAAGTATCTACTCAAACTTTGTAATTGTTTCAACCCGCTAAATAGTTACATTATGTCTCAACTACCTATTCGCTGTCATCAATGATTGTACACCATGACTTATGTTTTCCTTCTGCCTTCTGGAATCATTGTTTTGTTTCAATATTATCCTAAAATTTTATATTTTGTTCTTTCTTTTCAAAGGTTCCCATCAAATCATTGCCTCAGGAATGGCTGTGGTGTGAGACGTGGTGTTCCGATGAGAGCAAAGCAAAGGCCAAAACAATCGACCTTTGCAACAATCCAATGACCAAGGAACCGAAGCTTTCGGCTGCGATGCGTATCGCTCCAGAATGGGTGGATTATGATCGTGAAATCAAAAAGTTCTGGCAGCGCGTTTACCCACCCCCGCCCAAACCAGAACCTAAACCTCAAGACTCCTCGTCACTCGACAAACCACAGGGTAATTTCTCTTGTCCCTGAATCTTGTTATCGTTCGCTTCCTATGTGTTGAAGAAATAACCATTCTGGGGTCATCCAAAATGCTGCTATTGTGTTAACGTACTGTCAGGCTGGGGCCTAAAATTAGAAAATCAACAAATGTGGGGACCTTATCGCGTGTTCTCTATTGCATCAAACCGCCCGTTGGAACCGGTTTCATGCACTGGATAAAAATGCAAAAACTTGCATTCCGTGGTCAAACTGATGGGCTAATATTCATGGTCGCTATCTACTTTAAAAAGGGAAAACTAGGCGTATCTTGAGTCTGAGTCCTCGCAACGAAATAATTAGGGTGTCCTGCGACGTAAATTACTATTCAAACAAGTTAGACTGTTGTAATGTGTTGCTCACATTCCCCGCACTTTTTCATGGTTGTATGGCAGTTAAGCATTCGGTACGCGCTACAGGTGTAATGCTGTCTGTGATGATGATGATGATGATGGAGATAGTAAGATTAGGTTCTGTGAGCCTTGTAACAGTGGATATGTGGTAAACAAGATTATACTTGAATGCCACTGTTACATAGGGTTCGTACAACGAACCACCATATTCAAACACGGAATCAACAAACTTAGACTGTCGTTTTGCGACAGTGGTCGATTGTGATTTACGAGAGAAGTGCTTTGGGTTCTTTTCGTTGGTCATTAATACCTGAATGTGGACGTTTTGTCTTACGCGATGACATTGCGGTTAGTGGTGTATTCATTCCGTTCCATATTGGAAACGTTTTAACCGAACTGCTGCCGAGCGTCAAAACATAGCCGCTTCGTGTTGTTTGTCAATTCATCTGAATATTTTTTAAACTATTTTAATTAATTGTCATACGAGGTGAAAGCATGCGCTCCCATTCGGTGATCAATTCGATCATATGACATTCGTTACTGACCACGATCGAACTCCATTTCCTTTGTTTCATATCCGGTGCGCTAAATCCTAACGCCGATATTTGCGAATGTATGTTGTGTGTGTGTATGTTTACATTATAAAATCATTTGTGTTCAATGTTTCATTTCGCTCACCCTCGATGCTGTCATCTGACACCGAGTCGATCAGATCCGAGCTGTTTTCGGTGCCACGTCACGGTTTGTAGAAAAGCTTTAGTCCATAGTGGATTGCTTGAGAAAGTTGCCGAATAAAGCTTTTGGTTTTTGTGTTTAATGTTTCCGCTATTGTGGTTATCTTGTTAGTTGTCTGGACATTTCCTTGTTCCGCTACTGAAACGCGTTTTTCGGCATTCGCTCGGCCGATTATTGTTTTTTGCTGTGATTGCTACAGGAGAGATTGTTTTTACCGAATCGGGCTGTTTAGTCATTCGAAACGCTTTGGAATGTATAACCCACGTGCGCATATTTTGTACATTCATGGTGGTGGCCGACAAAACAAATGCGCAGTGGTATTTTAATGTTTTCAGTGACGATCTTTCATAAACCACGCATTGTTAAAGCTTCGCATTTTTGTATTCCTCAGGTACCGATGAACAATGCACCAGTGACTGCGCTAGTAAGCCCAATCCGTTGACTCCTGGACCTACCACGAGCGCTCCATGTAAGTGCTGTTGTATCATCACTGTGGTGTGTCTTGTCTTCAAGTCATAGGATTGAATCGAAACGAGAGATGGGATCGTGTTTGTCGACGTAAAACCATACCATTAAGGATATCTGTGAAATTGCAGGCCTACAACCAGGTAAACCGCCGCACAGTCAAACTGCGCGTGAGCTACGATACTCTCAGGTTGCCCAGGCTCTTTGTTTTGGGTCAGGAGGTGACGCTTATTACCGACGCTTTGCCTGTTGTTTGACCCTTGGTTGAATTTCACTAATGTTCTGATTTGTTGCCCGCCTGTGTTGAAGTTCGTGCATCGCTCGCCTAAACTGCGATGCCTGGTAATGTGATTCCTGTTGATGCGTGCGACGTCGTGTTACGTTGAGTTTCATCGACAATGAGTTTTTTCCGGTGTGTACGATTCATTCACACTGTTTCTTTTGTCACTCTCTACCTCTTCCTGATTCTTGAGCTCATACCCTTTCGATAGGCAGAAAACTTTGGTTGAAATGATTCGACGATACGATAGTTACTTCAGTTCTCAGGTGTATGTGTTCAATATGTCATTTGGTCACCCCTGACCAAGTCTAAAATCATGGCTGGTTTATCAAGTGCGCCGTTTTACAACTTTGTTCATTTCCTGCCCTAATGTTTCGTGTTGAGACGTCGGCTTGACACTTATTATCTTTAATACCTGGGAGTGTGAAAGCACAAGCCTGATCCAGGCAAAGTGCCGCTCAGTCAGAGACTGCACGTGGGCTGAGATACTGTCAGGTTGCCCAGGCCTAGACAGTTATGACAAAAGAAGTAGAAAGAAAATAGCAATGGTAGTGAGACTCCAGTGTTTCAGCATGCAGCTCAATTTAGCACGACGTTAGCTGCACAGCAGAGAAATACTGCACGAGAACATAGTGCTGCTCACATCTATGACTACATGTTTTATGGTGCCATGTTTAGCGCTAGATTTGTACATTATGACGAAGAAGTTATAGATCCGGTTGCTGGGGATGAGAGCACCACAATACATAAGTTATGGATCGGTTAAATTGAACAAACACATTGCTTGGCTTTTTGACGAGCCTACTGTCCCTGTATGATAAAATAAATCAGGATTCAAATAAATCTATTCTAATGCAATGGTCATTAGAAAAATTCTTCCGAAATAAATAGTGTAGATAAGACTATTTCAAATGGGTGAATAGCATTAGAATAAAACCTCTTCAGGTAATTGCTGCGATTAATGGCGACCCAATGTTATATACACTGATTAGTACTAACTGGTTTGCGGGATTCCGCAGTCTTGAACTATCGCGCCGGTTCAGGCTGTAGAGTATAACCGTGTTAATGGGTTGGATCGTGAATTAAACAAAAGTTGCCAGGCATAGATATGATAACATTCATAGTATATGAGTTTAAGAGGATTAAAAATTAAAAAAATTATTACCTGGGAGAGAGATTGAGACTCTTGAATCGGGCTGTTTAATCATTCGAAAAGCTGCGGAGCATGAAACCATCATGCTGTGATATGCATGCATGTTCGACATTGACCAAAGGAGGCCATCAACCGTATAGCACATAGCTATTCAAAACTCACAGTATACGAACTAGCCGTTTTACTTTAATCAGTCCTGGTCTATCGGTGTAACGCCATGAAATGATGTATTTCCACCTGAAAAATTTGTAAAAAATCTTCATTTGCAAGCCCTGAGATTCGATTATCGGTTCATATGACATCCCTCCCGTTGCTCTTTTTGTTTGGTAGATGATGTCTTTACCTACCGAGAACCATCCATTGTTGACTAAAGCATACAATATTACACGTGATCATGAGAAATGCAAAGGCTCATCTCAATGTTTCATTGATAAGACGGAGTTATATCGAACGTGGTGGTTGAAGTTTGGTTTGCGGTTCGTTGCTTTCCTTAATTCCACCCGAATTTGCTTATTCTCTCCCGAACTCCGTGTTGCGCGATGCTATTCAATTATACTCACCTGTAGACGGGTTGCGATTTAATGACACACGTGCAGTCAAGCATGTTTGAAGTGATCCTCGGCTCGAGTAGAACGAAGTAATTGTTTGTTAAACGCACTTTTCATTGACAAAGCAACGGAATGTGTTAACTGAAAGGATATTTACAGACAAATTTTCACTGTTACCCAAGGATTATTAAAAGTTGGCTCGTCTGTCGTGACGGAGCAAGCAATCTCTTTTACAGTCGACTTCTCTGCGTCCTCTCTCAATGTTCAAAAAAACACTGGTATCACCGAAATTTTCTGGCGCCGCATTAAAGTAATAATGTAACTGCACTATTCAACAGGGTTCTCACTTACCGTCTCTAATACTCTTCACAACCCTTTCTGTTTTGTTCCAGTCACACCTAAATCCAAACAAGAGCTTTGATCGCCTCCTCCATTTCGGCTCTCCCTACTCTCGTGTCGCACCGCATTGTGGACTGGCGATCAAGTGAACTGGACACATTCTTACACACCATGCAAAGGCTGTGGGTTTTCGCGTTATTTTTAAGTGGCCGGATTTTGTGCCAGCGATGTAATTTTTGACTGCCGATTTTATTGCACTACACACACCCTTCCGTGCATCGTGTTCAACAGCTTCTCATTTGTGTCTCTCTTCAGCAAACTTTTGATGGCACTTCTGTGAGCTTCGTGTGTGTGTTCGTTGTTTCATTTTCCATTGTTTATAATACATGTATTTGTGGAGCGGTGATTTAAATGTTGCAGGTTTGTCTGGTTCAAAGTTCACATGTGAATACACAAAGCTTTGTGTATTCAGAGAATTTTCTAAGCGTACCACGCTGGTATACGCTTTCATTTGGTAGAGATGCTCCAGTAGTGGATATGAATAACCCTTGATGCAAACACATTATCCCGGTGTAGTGGAGAATGTTTGTGATCGATCGGGGAATCATATTCATGAGAAAGAGTTCGTAATGAATCGGTTAGAGCAGTTTATTAATAACTTTCGCTTTTGGCACAGATGCTTCGTGAGTCAAAGTGTGTCAGTACGAACAGAGATCAGCTTTCACTGTCATGCATCATAACAAGCTTTTCTCGTGACCGCTTGGCAACATACAAGGTTAAGCAAACACTCCACGAAAATGTTTAACGCAAGACCGCCATTGAAATCGGTTTCCATACATATCCTGAAATGTAACTAGCCATTGCGATATCTGATTGCCAGACCCCTGCCTGGAAGACGTGCTGCGCCTACTTTGGTAAGTTTACATAGTAAAGGTTTTTAGCCGCCTATGCCACGGGACGGTTTGGCCACCACGAGATTTACGCCAATCAGGATGTGGCTTCGCAAAAAGAATCTGTTTCGGAAGTCGGTGGTCCGGTATCCTTAAACGTGACCCAACCAGCGTAACCTATGCAGGTTGATCTGCTTCTCTATATCGACATTACTACCGAAGAACTTATTTCGGAGAGCATCGTTGTGTATGCGATTGTAACAGCTAACCCCTAGAATGTTGCGGAGGCATCGGTTGTCAAATACTTGGAGACGCTGAGTGTGTTATTTACGTAAGGTTCAAGTTTCCCACCCATAGTAATGCATCCCGAGACAGTCCTTTCTGACGCCAGAGGTGACCTAGGTTGCTGAATGTTACGGTTGCCTTAGAAATGTGTGCTGAAACCTCCTCATCTAATGATGCAGAATTATTGATAAAACTACCTAGATACTTAAAACGATCTACCATTTCAAGTGCCTGATTGTCAAGTAATTAAGTGCTGTTTGATAAGTCAATGTTCTGCAGCAGAACACTACACTTAGAGGGTGCGAAACACATTCCAAATGCGGGCACAATTCTAGCTAGCTTGTTCAGTATCGCGTGTGCATGTGTACGAATCGAAGAGCATAACTATATCATCAGCATAGTCCAAGTCGAGAAGCTTGCCGCCTGGCATTATGTGAACTCCGAAAGCTGGTGATCCTTCGCTGCATAATTCCATGATGGCATCAATTGCAAAATTAACCAGAAACGGATGCCACTTGTGGTGGCGAACTCGGGTGAAAGGTCGTTGTAAACCCTAACGCATCCGGATGTATGAGCATAAAGTGCACGCAGTATGTTGACATACTTTTGCGGAACGCCTTTGCACAGCAAAGTGTTAGACAGGACATTCCGATTGACTTAATCAAATGCTCCTTTGAAGTCTATAAAGATGGCTAGCGGTAAGTGTGCCGCAGTTCTGAGATCTGTCGAAGAGTACAAATGTAGTCAAGATAGCCTCTGCCAGGCCAGAAGCCAGCTTGCTGCTTTGGATCTGTGATTCCCTATGCGATGTTAATCTTCGAAGACATATGGGCGCTAATAATCTCGTAATTATGGGAGTGAGACATATCCCACGGTGATTAGAGCAGGCGCTTCGTACATCTTTTTTAAATATCGGTATGATAACCGATTTGCCCCAATTCTGAGGGACGGATTCTGACAACCACACTTAACGGAGGAGATCGCTTAATGTGTTGATTAGGACTTGGCCACCTTCTTTGAACAAAACAGGGGTATGTCCTTGGGGCCAGCAGCTTTGCATCGTTTCATGGATTCGATACATGCTTTAATTTCTAAATCATTAGGGGATCTATGCTAACAGGCCAAGGATCATACTGCCTCAAATGAGAAATTGATTCCGTTTTAGGCGGCCAGCTGAATTTTTATTCAAAATGTTCGGCCCAGCGTGAGAAGCGGCGATTCTTATTACCGTCTATTTTAGCGATAGTCTCACTCATTTATTAGTTGGTCCCGTCGATTGAATACGTTGGAAGAGCTTTCGCACGTTGCCAGCATCATATGCTGTTTCCATTTGTTCGACCTTATTTAGCCAATCACTTTTCTCTGTCTAGTCTTAGGCCTCGTTAACCCTTACCTGCCTGAATTATGTTTTACATCGAAATAATTTTTTTCTCCTGCATTTTTGTGATGAAACTGCTCTCCTTATATGGGGACAGAAAGTATTTTTAGTTTTTTTATATATTACGGAAAATAAAAAATGGGACAAATTCGGTACAATCGTCCTGTGGTGGCACCTTTTTCATTGATTTCCAGCTGTAGTCAGCTATATGGGACATAAAAGTTATAAAAGATTTCTCAATTAAATTTTTAATGTGAACACACACAGGGTAGAAAAATAGTGAATAGAAATAATGTATTTCCCTTCATGCAGTCATCGCGATCAAACCCATGGAATGCCGCAAAACAGTTCTTATGCATGTCTAAGCATAAGGTGGACAGTGCATGTGCGCATAATATCTTCGTCTTTCAGGGATAGTTTTTTGAACCTGCATCGTTTCTTTTTTTTCTCGACACAAGGCACATGTGCCACTTGGCCCAACCTCACAACGTCGGATGGGGCTCCACAGTTTCTTTTTGCTTCACCTCTTAGAGATGGGCGTCGACGTTTAGGAGGCAAGGAAATTTTTACCTGCTTTGGTAAGGGTGAAAGCTACCTCAAGTTTGAAGGAAGAAAGCTGGAGCACTTCTTTTTTGAAAGAGAAAGCCTCTTGCAGTCTTTACGATAACAAAGCCATGAATTAACTATAGCCATGTCAATAAAGTGATAGATCAGACGGTGATAAGCTTTCTTTGATTTCATGCTTATTCTATACAAAGAAAGAAGATGGTCTGCCAAATCTACACCACCCATTGACTTATTGTATCGTTTCACAATAAAGGCAAGGTACTTCAATGGACCTCTTTGCGTGTTTATCCAAATCTACGGACAATTGATAGAGGATTTGCCCTGGCAAATGTAGACACCAAATTGCGACTTTGTTGTCGTACCACGAACGCAGGGGTGACACTTGAATGTCCCTTCACCAGTTCTTTCTCCTCAAAGGAACCCCTGCCTTTTTTCATTAGGCGCTTGTCATTCTTCGTGTTTTTCGGTAAGCAAACTAATCGTGGCAATCTAACTGTGCCGCAACAAAATATTCCCACATCTATCAAGTATTGCAGAAGGGGCACAGAGGTGAACCAGTTATCAAAAAATACAAGATGGTTCTCATTGAAAGGAATGGTCTTGGCAAGATGTAGCACAATATCTGAGCTAGCACCGATGTTTGGGACGTTGGGATCATCGATGGGGATATTTTCCCGGTATATGGGATGAAATCGCACATCATTCCACGATCGTCAGCGAGTATGAAAAGTTTGTAGCCAAACTTTTTAGGTTTATTTGGCAGGTATTGTTTGAGACTTGATCTGCCGTTGTATGCCGGATGTCACATATTTGAGACATATAGTCCGACAGTCAGATTTCGCACAGAAAATATTTCATCATCCGTGTATACGTTCAATGTTGTTCAGAAGATGTCAATAAATGGAAGCAAAAATTATCAATGTATATACATACAAGGTTGTTCAGCCAATCGCACGCAGAAAAATGAAGCCGGAGCGAAATTCACAGCCGTCACCTCACGTCGAAGTTTGTTTTGACAACTGGCGCGAGCATGCTCAGCCCGTCTCAAACGAAACAAACGAGAGCAGAACGTGTGCCGATTCCGATACCCCCGCATACGAAGGGATCTTGTCTAATGTAACCTATCATTACCTTTAAATTTTGTGTACCGAATTTTGCCCCATTCGTCCGTTAAGGGTTAAAGTACATTCCTTACGCGTCTACGCTCTGTATTGTGTCCAGGACCATAAGGTATTTGGCGTCACTGGTGAAGAATTTCTATAGAGCACTGAAATTCTGTGGACTTTGGGGTTGATTGTGTGGTCTCACGGGATGATATTGAGGCTGCTCACATAATCCCTGCTATCTTGTTCCACCTTTCATCGGCAGTTGCACACAGAGCAACTGGGAGTTAGTTACTCAAGGTGGTTCTATAATCGGCTTATCAATCTCTGTGTCTAGCGAGAGGTTATCCGCAATTGTTGGACCAAGATATGTGATATTAAGTACTGGTTCAAGCTGACAGTTTTCAACGGTGATGATGGGAGGCTATACAATTCCTTAACCAAGGTCTTTGGTTTTGCTCATGCTGATTGTTAGCGCAAAGTCTTTGCATGTCGACGACTAGAGTTGATCTTGGAGGCGAGCAATAATGGCTGCTCTGTCGGCAAACAGCGGGACACCGACTAACACATCCCGTACCTTGTTTAGTGTTCGTTTCGAAAAGCTTGCCACCACATCGTGTGCGTAGGTGTATCTTCGATTCTCGTCTTAAATGTGTGCTTCAGAAGAAGAGCAAATAAAATGCCGAACAACGTGGGAGCTAAAGCACACCCTTGCTGGACTCCACGAAGAATTTCAAAAGCTTCTAAGCTGCAACCGTTAAAATAGACTGAGCCCTTCATGACTGAGTGGAACGAAATAACGAGTTTGAACAGTCGTGTGGGGCAGCCTATCAGATCAAGCGTTTTGAAAAGTCCCTCCCTGTTGACGTAATCGAATGCCTTCGTTAAATCATTAAAACAACATATAATGGCATACGCTGTTCCCGACACTTTTCTTGAAGTTGTCTCAGGGATCGTGCCTACGGTTGATCTTCCCTTGCGAAAGCCACATTGAGATTCGGAGTAAATTATATCAGCTAAAACTTGTAGCCGCATCTGTTAAACATTAGCAAACAATTTGCCTACAACATTCAGAATAGCATTTCCTCAGTAATTGTTGCAGTCGCCTCTATCACCCTTATACTTAAATAATTTGTTTATATTTTTGTCTCGCATCTCTTGTGAGACACACTCCTGCCTGCACTGAAGAAGCAATCGCTGAAGTTGCTGTATTAAAGCTATTCTGTAGTATTTGAAGAGTCCAGGTGGAATTCCGTCATCACTATAGTACATTCCTCTCGCTAATTGGTCAATTGCTCAGGATTAAAGGAAGTATCTAATTGCTCAATTGTCTGTAAACGTTCAATATTTTCAAATACATGCGATAAAACAGTGCTGTTCCTAGAGTATAGAGTAGAGAATTGCTTGTCCCGTATTTCCATCTGCTAATATTTGTCGACCAGTTACCAGTGTGTGAATTAATGGGAGCTGAGA
>JACCGJ010000984.1:0-59750 GCA_013407085.1 Atriophallophorus winterbourni
GTTTGTGCAATAAAACACAAACAGCAATTTGAGAGTTCTGAGAATTGATAATCAACGATTCATGTTTGAGAGCTACACAGCCTTGATAATCTGTAAAACGTATAGTGCCGTTGGCATAGCACGTCGGCTAGACAATAAATTATCTGAGCTACGCGGAGGTATGAGATTTATAAACCCCCAATTTTTTTATCATCATCATTAGGTATTCTTGAATAGAGTTAACCTTCTCTGGTGCAGTAGGTGTTTTCTCGACAGCCGATAATATGACCTGATATTTTCAATGTAAGTACACCAAACTGACAAAACATTTGAGCGAATGTTGTAACTGCTCACCCTCTGTGCTACTGGAAATATGGAATTTGTTGATGTAGACGTAGATGAGAAGCATTTCACGCAAGACATAGTCCATGAGAACATATATCGCTACTCGAAAGGAATTATCATAAGCAACTTAAATGAGTTACTTGGATTTTCATACCTACCCTTAGCATAACTTACTAGACTTTGGTTGTGCACCCTCAAGCGCAGGTAAATCCCAGCTGAACTAATCCAGACATACCGAATAATGCATACAGGGTGCCATCCACTCAGACACCTCTTTACTATTTGTTTGAATCTCTCGACCGCAGTCACAACCTGACCCTTAAAATCTCACACTTTCAATTAAACTGTCGCCGCAACGTTTACGCAGTCCTTGTATGATTTGAGTGCAAAAGTTTAGCGCCAGAAATTGTTTCCTGAACAAACGAAATGATGTTCAATCAAATGTGTAATATTTTATGTTAAAAAAATATACTGGTACCCAGTTTACTGAAATCCTCTAGTACTGCCTTCTTACAAAAACACCTGAGAAAAATAATCCAATCATATATTTCCGATTGAATTTTCCCCCCTCCATCTTACAATTTGAATTAACTTTGCTCCTTTATTGAAGCACGTGGACGCTAATACCAAAGTACGATTTTTATATCTTTTATACACATATCCCATGCTATTATACAACTATTTGCTCCTTTGACCATAAATATAGAATCTTGAAATGACTGGTCCTTTGATCGGCATTCCTTAAGTAAATGGCATCTAGACAAATTCAAACAGGCCGAATGTAATGAATTGTATTGTGTTAAATTGAATGAAACAACCAACACAAGAATAGAAGTGTTAGCCCTGTTAACTGTTAACTGATGGTTGTTTCTGATATGTACATATTTTATAGAATCTGATTTACCGGTTAAAGTGAATGCAAACGCTTGCAAATGAGTTATAAAATATTTATTGGAAACAGTTAGGCAATCAACCGCAAGATTATCGCCACATGGTTGCCAGACTCCGGGAATCTCTTATCTAACCAGTGAATGATCGGAGTTTAGAAGAAACTAGATTGGCTGATGACACCAATTTGCTACAACTGTGCAAAGTCCTTTGGTAGTTTCTCAGTTTATGCTTCAAACGGAAATCATGAATAAAGAAAAAGAAGCGAAATATTTGTTGAGTATGCGGTGAATTACGCTATGTTGGAAGGCTGTGTCAATTCGAAATAGGGGTTCGGCTATTGGTAAGAGGATTGGACGTTGCATTAGCAGCATTAGATATAAGTAATAGACACCTTATAGGCAGTGTCTACAAGGATTGGCGACGAGGCGAAATCTGGTAAGAAAACCTATTCCCAATATCGCATGCATCAAATCAGCCAAAACAAAAATTCGTGTGAAATTTTAGTATAGAAATAAGTTTTGTCTGTAGTACATATATGGATTTCGTAAGCGGAAATTAGTTTATATTTACAGGAACAGAAGATTTTAAGAGCGGTAAAAGGGATCAAATTGACCTGTGCTCCTGGATTGATAAGGAAAACGAATCATTGCAAACAATCGAATAAGAAAAACATGCGACGAAGATTGTAACCGGAGGCAGTTGTCGAAATTGCAATCCGGATTGACGGTTTTCTTAAATGTGTTTCTTCGACTCGTACACACACGGTTGTGTGCAGCGAGTCGAGTTATCTTTGAAGCGTCGATGGTAATGACTCACATCATAGGAATCAAAACATTCTCAAAGGTAACAGGGGACAAGATATGAGTTAGGTGGTTATATAACTAGGTTTTGTGGTGGAACCGTGACAGTGAAAACTGTGTTTTGCCGTGTGCGATCTGGAAATTAATCGCGGCAAGCAGTTCGCCGAAATGAGTTTTATTCTGAATCAAGTCTATTAATTTTATAATTTCTACAACATGTACAGCGTTGCAGTAGTCGCAAATTTGTCGCACACGACTGAGCAATTTTTGAAAATGTTCTTCTGGACTAATCTACGAATTATCTCGTTCGTGAGGATATTCTAGCTCTTTTTTAAATATGATGAGCGCGACCAATTCCGCAAATCAGGTAGATGGTTTACCAACGTGGTCATAATATCGGAATCCTGATTAATGATTATGTGTTAGAAAAACAGCCTCAGTCTGAGCAAGGCACAAGCGAAGATCCAAGTCGCTGAATTTGAATAATTTTATCATCAAATACGTTTTCATTTTGAAATCCTTGTGAGAATCGTCGTTATTAATAGAAAAGAAGTGACAAATTTAGCAAATGAATTCTGTTTCTAGGCAACGTAACTTTTCGTAATTCATCCATTTTCAATTTCATCTATGTGATGTGCAGAATGATAAAAAATTCTTCTCTTTACCTCTATTCTTGCTAAAAGAAAGGTGCTTGCAAATGCATAGAGTGTGACGTGTACCTGCATGGGACACATCTCATTGAACGTCCTTCAGACAGGGCACTGTTCTTTTTGAATGGAGAGCAGCCGTTTTAGAGCCTATTTATATGGGAGGAGCCTTTTCTGCGTTCAAAATTTACCACCAGGTTATACTCAATAGTGTACTATGTAAGGTTATGGATAGGTTGATCCGCAACGAAATCTGTGGATACGTAACCAAATATTCTCTACTGAATACAACACAGCAAAAATTCGTAGAATTTACTTAATGTATTACTAATTTGCTGTTCTTCCTAAACGATGACACTAAGAGGATGGATGATTTATGGTGGGGTAAATCATCTATGTTGAATTTAAAAACGCTTCTGATTCAGTCAATCACAGGCTGCTGCTTCTCAAAATAATTGCCATGGGAGTGCCATCGGAGCTATCTAGATGGATCTGCGTATTTCTGATTGACCTTTCTATTTATTGCCACTGTTGATCATACATGTTCCGCATATGCTAATATATCAAGTGGGGTTCCCAAGGTCTCAATCTTGGGGACCATGATCTTCCTAATCTTCATTTGTACAGTAAACCTCCCAAATGTGTTAAGCTTCAAAAGGGAATTAGACACCAAATGGACTTCTATATTTCCACGCCTTGTCTAATAAAAAAACTGCGAAAAACTTTTTGTTACATTATCTATCTCATATCTAAATATGCCTGAGCAACCGGACAGAATCTTAGCCCACATGCAGTCTATGACTGCACTTTGTCTCGACTGGGCTAGTGACTTCATACATCATACATTGTTCACGCATATTATTGCATTGTTTCATCAATAGATGACCTCTCACTGGTGAAGAGAAACCCTACCTTACTTTCTAGATATCCAGAAACAAGAACGTGTGAAACGTACGAACTGTATACACAATGTCGAAGTGCCGGGTGCTCAACCACATAAAGTCGAAGGAAATCTGGTTGATTGATTGGGTTTTAGCCACCTTCAGCCCATTGCAACTTGACCTACCAAAACAACTGCGCTCATCCTCTTTTATGATTGCTGGCGACGTTAAAATTGTCCACCGGACAGCTCCGTTATGATAACTGACGTAGAAGCTGTGACGAAATGAGAGGATATGTGGAGCCTTCTCCTTAAACCAACAAGAATCACTTGCTCTCTACACTGGCAGGTAACTGAAGTGTCTGAAAGCCCTCAGCCCATACGGAGTTCCGCAGGTTAAATTTTACGAAGGATTTAGAAATCATGTTCGACGCAACATATAGGTATGCCGACCAATGTGCTATTGCTGCTCAGAAGGACACGAGGTAAATGCAGAAAATCTGGGGTTCGGTTACCTGCCTACAATGCAAATGTGAGGCAATATTTTCAGAAGGACATAGTGCAGCTAGTAAAGTTACCGGAGCTGTCAACTCGCATTATCGAGGTTTTGGCATCCACCAACTATTAAAATCATCCCACATCAATAGGGATTTTCTCGTTTAACAAGAAGCAGCTCAGGGGCCATTTTAAAAAAAGATTCAAAGTTGGGAATGATATGCAGCTGTCTCACATTCGATAACCTATTTCTGTTATCTCCTCTGGTTAGTATATGAGTGCAAATCTGAAGCTCAGTAAACAGCACATCAGGCTGAATTCCAAAACACATTTCTTTATCATTCGTGTAGTGAACGCGTAGAACTCACTCCCCGCAGAACCAGTGTCGGCAGCTTCGTAAATGCGCTCAAACAGGGGCTGGACGAACGGTGGCAGTGCTCTTCCCGGAGCATTACTCATAGGAAAAGATCACTTCCTATATACTGACAAGAGAATATTGGTAAAGAAGTTTTAAAACACAAAAGCGTTTATTTAAAAAATTTCCTTTTTGTTGAAATTGACTGCTGTTCATCATCTTTTCATTCCTTTGGATGGGCATCTCCTTTTGGGTATGTGACCGCTTACATCTAACATTCTTTGGTACACACAGCAGTGCTTCTCACGAATTGATCCTAGTAGTGGCGGGTGCTTTTAAGCACACCACCGAAACTCTCTATTCACTCGTTTTCCCCTTGGTCGACTATCACCATATGATACAGTTACTGATACTGGCAGAATGTAAAAGAAAAAAAATATTTTATAGAACACGGACTCACTAATCGGTATGATAAACCATACGATGATGAAAAAGTGTAATGAAATATATAGCGATATCAATAGAATACAACATTTCTCAATACTACAACAACAATATCAGATATCATGAGTTGTTTAAACGTATCAATTGTCATCATACATTCAGTGATTTTATGAAATATTTTAGAACGTACATATATTGCCATTACATTTTGTAAAGATATAAAAATTACTAAATTAAAGATTCTATGTTTAAAAATATCACAGGATAATTTTGCTCATGTAATCAACTTCCAAAGTTTTTTTCTAAGTGGGAATATTTCATGATTCCAACGTGCATTTGTATTAATGAAGTATATTAATTTAATTTAATCACCTTTATCGGCATTTTTTGAGAAAAGTTTTCAAACTTATTGTTCTATACTCCATTATGCTACTATCTATGTTTTCATATTTAGAAGATGAATATCGTGGAATGTTTTGAGCAGCTTTTTGTCATAAAAGTTTTAGCATCACACGGAATATATATTGTTACTTCTATTTCCATACTAAATAAATTTGAATAACATGTGATGAACGCTTTTTGTCCGTGCTCGTTGTGAATCCCGATAATCAAATACCATTTAAATTATTGAAAATTCTTTCAAATTGAAAGTATATTTTGTTCCATTTACATTGAAATCGGCCTAATTTAAACTCTTGAATCTTGAATCACAAATCACGCTCTTCTGCACATTGAAATTAAATTTTACTTTAAACCACCACAGAGTTTCAGAAATGAGTTTAAACGATTGGTTAAAAAATATCACAGACAATCAAGATTTGAACTTTGGATTTAAATGGATAGGCTACTTTCGTGTTTCGGCTCCCTGT
Source organism: Atriophallophorus winterbourni (assembly GCA_013407085.1). Classification (NCBI taxonomy): domain Eukaryota; kingdom Metazoa; phylum Platyhelminthes; class Trematoda; order Plagiorchiida; family Microphallidae; genus Atriophallophorus; species Atriophallophorus winterbourni. Next base: position 5,706 of record JACCGJ010000984.1, read on the forward strand.
GACTCTCTTATAACGAGTAGCTGAGTGTCTAAAGCTTGTTAGATATATATTCTTATTGGTTATAAAAATATTGATCCCAGTCCTACTTTGAATACAGTCATATAAACTCAGACTATGCAATATTTCAATAGGCAAACATTTTGCCTACACCATTTAGGAAGGTGATTCCTATGTTGCAGTCGCCTCTATCACTTTTATTCTAAATAGCGTGATGATCTTTGTGTCTCGCGTCTCTTCTGGGACACACTCCTCCTGTCTGCACTGAAGAAGCAAATGGTAATAATGCTTTTCTGCAGCATTTGATGAACTCAGGTGGAATTCCGTCCTCGCCAGGAGCATTCCCATTCGCTAAGCGGTCTATTGCCGTATGGAAATCATCAACAGTAAGGGAAGTATACAGCTTTTCAATAATTGGCAACCGTTGAAAAGTTTCAAGTACAAGCGGTAAAACCGTACTGTTCCTGGAGTTAAGAGAGGAGAAGTACTCTACACATCTTTCTATCTGCTAAGTTTTGCCGACAATCGGGTTGTAAGTTACAGACTTAATGGGTGCCGTTTTAATTTTGTTTAGATTAATCTCTTTCTTGATCCCATCATACATACAGTGAAAGTTTCCAGTATTCGCCGTTTTTTGGATAGTGATGCTAATTTCAGTCCAATAGTCTTGCAGTCTGTTGGACCTTATTTCTAGCTGCTTACAGAATTCGTAAGTTTTCATCTGTTGGCATACTTTTGGAATTGAATAATGCTGGCCGTTTTTTATCAAACACAGCAGTCATCTCAGAAGCTTTTGCTTTGAGGCAGTCGCTAGTTCAAGCTTTCTTAGAACCTTATGTAGAGAGTGCAATTCAGTATATGCAGTTTTTTATAGCGATTCCCATTTTTCTGAAGCCGATTCGAGTAGGGTTGTCTGGTTAAACTCAGCTGTAAAGGATATTGCAAATCGGCAGCTACATTAGTTTCGCTCATGTGAGTGAAATCTATCCTTGGTTTAGCAGACAACTTTATGCGTCCAAATCATGACTGGAAAAGCTTCAGTTTTGCACAAACCAGCGAATGGTCAGTGTTGCAGTCTGTGGTTTGATATGATCTGTTTAGGAGTACGCCTCCCATATTAGTGCGCCTAACAAGGATAAGATCAAGCTGATGCTAATGCTTAGAGCGAGGATGTTTTCGAGAGAATTATACTGTTGCTTTGTTGGAAAGAAATTGTACCTAAGACGAAGACTGAACTGTGTGCACAGTTTTAAAGGGATGTCCATTTTCATGGATTTTACCAACTCCGAAACTTCCGAGACAGTTTTGCAAAAACTGGCTTTAAAATCACCCAAGACCACTACATCGATTATGTGGCACGTTTTTGAGGATTGTTGCGAGATTATGATAAAAATCGTCTTTTTGAGCAAGCGTCGCATTGAGCGTCGGTGGATAAACGTTGAACAGCGTTATGTTGCCAGTAATGCACTTCAGATTTAGAGACAAAATCTGTTAACTCCTGCTGCTGCTCGGTTCTGCTGCTTTTAGTAGGCTGTTTTGCGCGGCAAACCAAACCACAGGCAGTGGTTGCTCATCAAAACTACTTACGTTCCAAAAAGATGTGTAATCTCTTCCTGTTAGCATTCATCTATCTGGTAATCGAGTCTCTTGCAGGGCAGCCACGTCGACCTTCAGCCTTTTCATCTCATTGTTGATCACAGGTAATTTTCTTACGCTACTGATATTCGAAACATCGTCATAAAATCCTTGAAGCATGGACCGGACGTTCCAGGTTTCTAGTTTCAGAACTGACCTATGTTGTTTATTAATTCGTTTTGGTGATGCGCAAAACATCCCCATGCACCAACGAGGATAGCAGACAGTGGCGAGACAGCATATTATTGACTGGGGACTGCGCAGCTTGAAGCGGGCGGTAGCTGTTTATTGAGACCAGAAAATCTCTCTCACCGTTGGAAGCAGCCCCAGACGCTGAGCTCTATGCCAGTCGAGCTAAAGCTTTCAACTGGTATCTGCTGCTTTCCGTGTTATTATCTTTATAAGCGTAATAGATTGTCCTCTCCATTGGTGCGTTGAGATATTCGCCAGGGCAGTTCAATATGAAGAACTATCTGTTGCCCATTTTGCAAGTGCTCCCTCTTCATTGCACCATTGGAACCTAGGGAACAGCTAGTCTGATACGTTTGGACAACGAGGCCCTAGAAGGAGCTAGCAGGACGATGTTGAGTACAACTTCGGACTGCCTAGCAGCGCTCGTGGTCCGGATTTTTCTTCGAGGTTGACTCCTGAAGCCGGTTCGATTATTCGATGCAGCCAAAAGTCAGTGGAGGTTTGAGATGAGGGTTTTCCTTCCCCTAGATGGGCCGCCTTTGTGGACCTACCCGCTCCACCTGACCGAATCATGCTGGTTTTGAGGCGCCCTTTCTCCTATCAGTAGGAGCAGTTCCGCTGGGACTTGCAGTACCACGCATGGAGGGCAGGAGTTGGACTTAGTTGTTAAAGGCTATATGAGAGGCGCACCATGAGAGCCTCTTTGGAATTAGGAGCTTATCCCCTAAAACGCCCCTGCCGTGACAACCTTGGAACCATTGTTAGTGTACAGAACAAGATAAGCAGTTAGAATATACAGTAGGTTAGTATTCGGGAAACAAATAATTTAATAAAAATTCGTCTTATTTCGTTTAAAAGCCATACAATCTAGTGGATTGAACAACGGTAGAAGGTAAACTGTTCCAAGTAAAACAGACGCGGAGAAAATAAAAATACCTTCCACAGTTGCTGTTGGAATATGGTATCACCAGCATATATTCATGGGTCCGATAATATATTGTATCATTTCGCGCGAATAAGTTCTGTAAGGGATGGTTCTGGCTATAGAATGTTTTGTAAAGTAGGATTAGGTTTCCTCGGATTCGTCGATAGGAAAAGTTGAACAGATTCAGTTGAGCTATCCTTTAGTTATGAGGCTTGTTTCGATTAATGAGAACTAATTTTGTTGAGTGGTGATAAATTCGCGTCATAAGTTCTTGAGCCACGAAGACCATGGCTGCACAGCGTATTCTATGACTGACCTCATTATCCTTAGGAATATATTGGATGAAAATTTCTCAGATACCCGTTTGAGTAGATTTAGGACACGTGATGCTTTTTTAAAGGCAGTGCTAGTTTCAAGTGAGTTTTTTAAACTGGAGCATTTCCAGGTATCAAAATCTTTTTCTTCACTGCAATATTCAAGGATATATTTTGTGAACTCCACTCGATTCCCCACATTCATGAGCCTGCATTTGTTGAAGTTAAACAGCAATTTGTGCTTTAACGACCAATTGTGAAGCGTATCAAGATCTTATTATAATAACAGACAATCTCCTGGACTACGGATACAACTTCATATTTTTATGTCGCCAATAATAGCGAAATGTAACATCGAACAAGTTCCGGTTTTTCGTTGACATGAATCAGAAAGAGGATCAGACCAAGGACTGAACCTTGGGTTACTCCATTAGTTGCTGCGATTGGTTTTGATAATGCACCGTCAACACCTACCCCAGTAATGCGATTTTCTGGGTTGTCATTTAGCCAATTCAACAACTTTTTGATTATACCAAACCTTTCAAGCTTCTGCACTAGTAGGCTTTCATTAACACGTTCAAATGCTTTGGAGATATGAAGGTAGCAGGTATGATTTGCTGGCCCCTTTTCTACGGCTTGTGTCTAGTCATTCAATGTTATCTTTAAATTAGATAAACAATAATAATTCATTTTAAATCCATGCTGTTTTCTCAAAAGCAACTGATTATTTTCGAAATGTTTCATTAATTTATCAACAACGAGGAGCTCAATTAATTTGGGCAACCTATTTACGGGTCGGTCATCCGTAACATCGGAGCGATTCAATTATTAATAAGTTGGAGTAATTATTCCACGTTTCAAGTTGGTAGGAATCACGCCATTTGACGATGTTTGATTGTACAGCCAATCTGCATATTGCTTCAATTTGACCGGGGTTATTCCGGTTTTTAGATCGAATAATGCTTGAAAGACGCGTTTCGATGTGACATTTATTTCACTCAGTTCAACCGTGGTTGAAATGGTTCGACTATGGATGTAAATTGCATGTTCAAAAAACTTGAGTCTAAATAACATTAGTTCACTGAAAAGTGTATCGCATTTGTATCGCGCAGATTCGTGAACACACGTTTCACACTGTTTTCAGAATACGATTACAGACGTTTTTCTCTTTAAGTCGAGTTCGAATTTCATCTAGAGCAGCAGAAATCGGAGTCCAAGATTCGTTTATTGATAAGGAACATCCAATAGCGACGTCGCCTTCTTATTCGTAATTGAAATGTATGGAAGACTAAAGTAGCGCACGCAGGTAGGCTAGAAAAAGGAGAGGACACGGAAACACTCTTTCAAGTACCCTTTTTCTTGAACGAAAACAAATGAGACCTTAACATGGTAATTTCAAAGCATTTCTTTCTTTAAAAAAATATCCGCATATTTATTTAGTTAATTTCTGCTGTTATAGCCTGTGGTTTGAGCAGCTTCACGAGTTTAACACGATCGGCACTAAAGAACGTGTTTAAATAATTAAGAAAACAGACCTTAACGGCTATTGATTTTCTGTCAAGCTCAAAAGTAATAATTCAATTCAATTCAGTGTACATTTGCTATACAGCTGTACTGCAAACGGGGACGCTCGATCTATCATATAGCTATAACCGTCTAAGGAGTACACCGTTTCCGTTGAAAGGTTAATGAGGCATTTTAATTTTAAGCATTTCGATTCACAAGCTGTATTTTAAAAGAGATTGAACATTTGAACCACCTCATTTTAATAAGTTTGTGAAAAGGATGCCTTTACTGAACTCAACAATAAAGTGTAAGTCCGTGGAAACGTTATCAATCGCATGCAATAATGACCAATGGCATCACCAATATGAAATACTCATTCGACTCTGTGTTCGAGCTGAATGTTGAATCAAGTAACATTGTCAACATAATTTGAAGTTTATTATTAATTTTCACTCTAGTCAATCCTATGGCACGTGCAGCTTCTGAATTGTACTGTTACCTAGGTGCTGCTTCAGGTTTCGATCGGCAAAGATGTGATCATTTGAAACAAACATGAATCACATATTATTTAACGAACCCAATTAGATCGCCGGCTAATTTTATATCCCGGTAATGTTCGACCAAGTGATCGAACAGTTTTCTTTGGATAAATTTGTATTTTATTTGAGACAGCAAGGTATCATTTGAATTCTAATCAGTAGAGAGAATTTTAATCACAATTGGAAGAGGAGATCAGTGACTAGTTTTTGTTTATTTCCAGTTTTTCGCAGATGCATGTTGGCCAGGTGGCTCCTGCCAAATATCACGTTCCCATTACCGTCAATACAGATGTTGAACAGCTTGATTCATGGGACAATGTGGATGCCGATCACAGCACGCAGAATTCCTATGTCTACGAACGAACCCGGATTTATACACTCACAGGTAAACGTTAAATCTTCTTCAACGGGCATTTAAAGTTGAAAGAGAAATTGTACAGAAGAAGACCTTTACCAAATGGGCTAACATTTATCTGAAACGCGTGGGAATTGAAATTTTTGACCTATTCGTTGATCTTCGTGATGGAAAAATCTTACTCAAATTGCTGGAAGTACTCTCAAACACATCGTTGGTAAGTTTTGCTTAGATCTTTTGAAGTATTTAGCCGGCACCAACTCCTGGTAGAATGCGTATTCACTGTTTGGAAAATGTGGACAAGGCCCTCTACTATCTATCTAACATGAACATGCACTTGGAAAACGTTGGCGCACATGATATCGTTGATGGAAACGCGAGAATAACGCTTGGTCTTTTATGGACCATAATATTACGCTTTCAGATTCAGGAAATAACCGTCCCCCCGACCATGGATGGTGTTGGAAAGCCGATTGGCCAGAGACGGTATTCGAAAGACGCGTTATTGCTCTGGTGTCAGATGAAGACCGCAAACTATCGGAATGTGAACGTTGAAAATTTCACCACCAGCTGGAGAGATGGTCTAGCGTTTGGTGCGTTGATTCATAAACACCGACCGGAGTTGATTGATTTTAACCGTCTGTCTTTGAACACACCTTTGCAAAACTTAGAAACGGCTTTTCTGATTGCCGAGCGAAAATTGGGCATTTCACGCTTATTTGACCCTGAAGACATTTACGTCCAACAGCCGGACGAAAAATCAATCATAACATACGTTTCGAGTTACTATCATTACTTCACTAAGATGAGATTTGATACGGTGCATATCCGTAGGGTTGCAAATTTTCTTAGCCAACTATGCAACATGAATGCAAAATGCCACAATTATGAAACACGGACAGCAGAACTTTTAAATTGGATATTACAAACAATTAATCACTTGAAAGACCGACGATTTCCGCCTGAAATAAATGAACTTCAAAGGGTTTTGAGCAAGTTAAAAACATATCGCCTTGGAGAAAAATCACAACACTTTGCCGAGAAAGGAAATTTGGAGATGGAATTGTTCATGATTCAAATGAAGCGGCGTGCGGCAAACATGACTCTCTATAGACCCCCGGATGGGCTTTCAATTGGACAAGTAAATAATGCTTGGGCTGCTTTGGAAACGGCTGAACATGTTCGCGAAACCGCGCTGCGATCTGAGCTGAGCCATCGCACACGGCAACAAATGTTGTTCGAGAAATTCGAGCGGAAGGTTAAACTACGTGAAACATGGATATGGGATAATCAAAAACTATTGCAACGCCCATTCTATACGGATAATTTGAAAATGACAGAAGCTACGATGAAAAAACACGAGGCTTTGGAAACGGATGTATCATCCTATTCGGATAGAATACGAGCGATTTCAGAGATGGCTGCGGAATTGATTTCCACACATTTTTATCGGAGCGCAGAGGTGGATGCAGCAAATAAACGAATCAAAACACTATGGGACGGGTTTCTAGAGCAACTGAGAGAAAGGCGCATGCGAATTGAATCGATCTATACTTTTTATCTCAGCTCGTCCGAATATGACCATGTCGAAGATCTGATCGGCGAGTTAATGAAGAAATTAGACGTGGATCAATCTGGTGAACATTTGCTTGCCGCTATTGAATTGTTACAAAAACATGAGTTGCTTGAAACAGATATCCGCTCACTGCACCGGACAATGTCTCACTTGTTTCAATCTCCTTGTATCACAAAACGGTTAATCTTAGATGCAGGATTAAAGGACACTGTGTTGAGAAAGCAACAATTAATCAGAGAAGCGTATTCCACCTTGATTAACAAAGCTAATTCACGGAAAGAGGAGCTTGTACTCGCCATAAGGTGCTTTGAACTTTTAGCTGACATGGAAGAACAGCAAAGATTTATTGATAGCCAAATCGAGCTTATGCGAACGACAGGACTTCGTTGCGTGAACAGTGTTCGATTGATAAGCAAAAGGAATCAAGCTGCCGAATTTGAGTTGGAATCTCGACGAGTACAGCTGGAAAAACTTTTTGATGAGGCTACGTTTCTCTCTGAGAGACGAGGTCCTGGACATGCCCAATTAGAATCTCGCATAAGTGAACTGAAAGTTGCCTGGGAAACCCTCATCCAGGTTGCGTCAGATGTTAAAAGATTCTTGCTTTTTCGGACGGATTTCAATAACTTTATTGCTGATCGCGAAGATTTACAGTCACGTTTGAGCGAATCCGTAGAAAAGGACAAAGAGCTGATGAACAAGTTTTTAAGATTGGATACTTTGATAGGCAATGAATCATTAATCAGTCAGCATGGAGAGTTGATCTCGGGCATGGAGAAAGTGACAAATGGTATCAAAAAGTTACAACTTCAAGCCGATTACCTGAAAGAACTTGCAGACACTTTAACAGCAACCGAATTGGAGGAGTTCATGCAAGGAGAGCCAGCTTTACAATGTTATCTTGGGGAATCAATCCGAAATGTGCAACAGGTCATCGATAAGTTTGTTGAGGAACTCACTGACCGATTCAATCAAGCGCGGCATCAGCTCAACCACTCACAAGCAGCGTTGGAGCAATTACGTTCCATTCATGAACTTCTTCGGATGGCAAATACGACGACTAATTGGGTTCTTGAAAAGGAGGCTTATTTGAAACATGTGATTGTAAGCGATTTCGAAAGCCTCACTGACCGCGATTCGGACAAAGAAAACGGGAAAGAACAACGTTCTGAATTGATCAGATTTCGATTCGTCGATTTGGAATCGAAACTGTCGAAATTAGCCGAAAGGGTGAGTCTGCTTAAAAATTTCGCTTAGTTTTAAGCAACTTGTGGGTTTTAGTGGGTGTTTTGATGGTTGCCCAAACAAGTATAGAATTCTCAGAAAAGTTTAAATTGTATCTGAACTTTTTAACTTGCAACTGGAAGAACTGAATGGAGGTAAACGGATATATTTTTTCATCTGATTGTCGAATGGAGTCGAAATCTGTAAGAGAATTAATTACAAAAAGAGCAAATTTGAATGAGCATCTCGATATCGATCGTTTTGAACTTGAAAATTTAACAATTACACTCCACTACCGGTTTCTGGCCGTTTGCCGTTTGCATGGACTAACTTGCGTAACCTTCGCTCAGAGGGCATGCACTATTCAGGCAAGTGACCTTGACCTCGCTCACGTGCATGGGCGTAACGCAGCTGATGCTACCTATTAAATCTCAGGAATTTTGTGCATCCTATGTCGCATTTAGTTTGAAATTGTGTTTCTCATCAGGCGTGATAAATCACAACTTAACTTATGGACCTTATTGTTACAATAAAGTATATTTTGTAACGATTGGGAAGCAGATTTCAGCCAACCATTAAAGTGAACTCGAATGAAATTTATGGAACAGTTCAGAGATACATTTTTATCGAGCGCCTGCAAATAAATTTGCTTCCGTTTCCGTCATCGATATATAATTTCAAATTTAGTATTTAGATTGGTATTTAGATGGCTTATTTTGAAACTATTTGCTGGTGTCCAACAATGATCTCATTGTCTCCCGAAAATAAACCGCTTCAATGCGTTTGAGCATAATCATCTTAAGAAAACAACATACTTAGTTGAATTCAAAGCATATTGTTGTATTTCTCACGTAAAGTTATTCCTAAAATTATCATATCAAACAGCCTTCTTGCTGTTGCTCAAAAATCGTCTTTTGGCGCCACTAATACTGCTATCAATCCCACCCTGCTATCCATACTTTTTGGAAACACAAACATGGCAGAGGATATTACCGACAGCATATTTCTAATTGCGTTTGCTGAAAAGGACCACAAGCAGATTGCTATTTTTACACCCGTCTTTAACTGAATTCAAAATAGTTTTTCTTTACCGAACGACGTTTCTGACTTGATCGCTCCTTTTCGATCATTCGCCTCTTGCAGGGAATGTATGCTCGAGCCATGAAAGTTTTAAGAATGCTAGCTTTTTGTGGTTATATAATAATTCGATCGCATGAGGTGGGTTTTTCAGGCAGTGATCTCTGAACAAATGAGTCGATTTATACGACTATGATTTATCCTATATGAACAATTCCCCTCTTCAGAAACACTTTTTCAATATTTTCTGTTCTTTTCCTCGCGAGATATTATTATCACCAAGCCGGTTCAAATCTAAATTGATATTATTTTCATATATGAGGAAAAACATAACATTATATGTATATGAGCAAAATCCAAGCTTTTGGAACGATTGAATACTTATACAAAAAAATCATGTGTCATCTAATTGTTACTGTTAGCTGATGGTTTGTTAGTACTATAACGAGTAATTTGTTCTTTCTACCATCGCACAGAAGCAATTTTCGGTAGTATTTTCCTTACTTGGTGTATGGTTTTTACGTCATTCACCTTGCTAGTGGGCGTGGCACTTGTACAATTCGTCTCATTCCCATGAATCGATCGCAGCTATGGAGAACGTGTCCTACACGGGAGTACAATCAGGTGTTGTATACGAAAAGTGTGGTTGGGCAACTGAGGATGTGTGTATTTTGAAGGTCATGGATACAAAATACTTTCGAATTCCGCATGGGTGTGCTCTTTACACATCAGCATCAAAGAATTACGGTTTTCAGGATTCTTTAGAAAAACTCGAAACTCTTTAATCTGTGGGAAACTACCAGAAATCACCAATAAGGTTATTATGGAACCGGTGAATAATGTAACTTAAAAAAGCAACTCTACTGTTGTATTCATTAGCATTGGGCAGAATATGCGCATCGACACTAGATTATAATGCGACAACATTTAGTATACACAGTTTCGCATGTAAACTTTTCGTTAATCGAGACACATTACTGGTTAATTCACGGTAATTCATGGTTTTAATGGTTTTATAAGCAGCAAGCATAACAATATACATAGGATGATAGAAATTGAAATGTTAGTGTATAAAAGAAAATACGCAGTTATATTATACACTATATAAGTATAGGAAAACGAATGATTCAATAAAAATTCGTCTAATTTCGGTTTAATGTCATGCAAGCTAGTGGAGTGAGCAGTGGTAGAATGCGAACTGTTCCAAGTAATAGAGACACGGACAGAATAAAAATACCTTCCACAGTTTATGCGGGAATGGGGTACCACCATCGATATGGAAAGTCTAGCAGATTCAGTTGAGCTATCCTTTGTTTATAAGGCTTGTTTCGGTTAATGTGAACTAATTTTGTTGAGAGGTGATAGATTGTAAGGATTGGTCAAGAAAATGCCATTTAAATCTGAACCCTGTTAGTACCGACGAAGCTTCTGTGATCAGAAGCAAAACTTTACCTAAAACCCGGCTCTAACCAATTCATTGCAAGCTTTCTTTTTATAAATGGCAGTTTGACCTTCAGAGACCAATTGGGAAGCGTAATATCAGACAGTTTTCTGGGCTACGGATGCCCCGCCATATCTTTATGTGGTCCGCAAGTGACGAAATATTACGTCGAACAATTTCCGGTACTTCATTGACATAAACCTGAAAGAGGATCGGACCAAGGATTGAACCTTGGGGAACTCCGTTATTTGCCGCGATTGGTTTTGATAGTGCACCGTCAACACGTACCTGGGTAGTGCGATTTGTTAGGTAGTCATATAGCCAATTCAACAACTTTCCAGTGATACCAAGCCTTTCAATCTTCGGCAGTAGTAGGGTATGTTCAACACGATCAAATGTTTTTGAGGTATCTAGGTAGCAGGCGTGTATTCTTTGCCCTTTATCTACCGATTGTATCCAATGTTCCAGCGTTATCAGTAAATTAGATAAACAGGAATAATTCCGTCTAAAGTCATGCTGTTTCCTCGAAAGCAACTGATTATTTTCGAAATGTTTCATTAGATCGTCAACAATGAAGCGCGCAAGTAATTTGGAAATCCCAGATAGAGTAACGGGTCGGTAATTAGAAATATCGGAGCTATGTCCATTTTTATAAACAATAGGCATTATTCCGCGTTTTCAATCTGTAGGAATCACTCCATTTGCCAGTGTTTATTTGAACAGGTATGTGAGTGGTTTGTGTAGCAAATTCGCACATTGCTTCAATATTAACGGGGTTATTCCGTCAACTCCAGGAGACTTTCCGGTTTTTAGATTGAATAATGCTTGACGGACAAGTTTCGACGTTACATTTATTTCACTCATGGCAACTGTGGTCGAAATAGTTTGATTTGGTATGTAAGTTGCATGTTCTCTCAGGCTGAATACAGATGAATAAAACGTGACCAAAGCTTCAGCAGTTTCTGATGCTGTTGTTGTTGGTCCAGCTGTGTTCACGGACGCAACTCCAGGTTTCACCTTAGCTTGATCGTTAACCATACGATAAAGTATTTTGGGGTTGAAATCCATCAGGCGTGATATCTCATCTTGAAAGTACAACTTGTATTGGGTGATAAATTAGTATACTCTGTTCCGCAGTAAACGAAATTTTTTCCAGGTCTCTGATGAGGGGTTTTGCCGATGGTGTCGCTAAGCCATGTTTTGTACCTTTGACCACTTACGAGTTCTGCTTTATAGTTTAAATTCGAGTTTTTTTCGTGAGTTCCTAATAAAAAAATTCGGAGCTCACTTCGATTGAAAACTAGAAATTAGATATTAGCCATACCTAAAAATCATGTACGTTGCTGGTTTCCGTTTGGCGCTCGTTTCCTTTAAGTTGGTGTAAATCACGCTTAGTTAATGGAGCGAATGCACACTGTGTGCCAGTCGCTTTTGCTGGTTGGGAGACGTTTTAACTGCCTTAGATCGAATACCTATAATGTCCGTGACTTTTGGTTGTGAACATGAGGGTTTTCGTTGAACCTTGAAATGTGTAGGTAGATTTGGCAACGTAACTTTTTTCGAGCCAGGGATGTTTTGGGCAGACAGGCCTTTAACGGTCGCATTTTATAAAGGTGGAGTCTTGATGAAAAGACACTCTTAGAGAATCTCCGGCACATTTGCAACAGCTGAACCTTCGTGTTGAATGATTTGCGAAATGAAGCTTTTATCTGACTGGCATAAACGTTAGTGGTTTCCGATTTATCGAAACCTATACGGACTAACTGAGAATTCTGATCGATGACCAGAGTCCCTACCAATGCCTTCAACGTTTGTATGAGGAGCTCTAAGCGCAGCATCCGATCATCCAGGTTGCTTTGCTGGACATTTGTTTGAGCAGCTAAATCTACGTTTGGTTACGTCCAATTATTTTTGGCTCCCATTTAACACCCGCGTATGTTAAGGATCTTGGATAATCACATTTCCGGTATTGTGCGATCGATCGGGATTTGGACCTGAAGGGTCCAATTCAAGTTTCCCGAATCCTGTCCATTCTCGTGTAAATAAAGAAGCAAATGTAGTGAGACTGCAATGTTTATGTTAGAAGGTAATCAGGAGCACTAAACATGTGAAAAACGCATTTAGAGTGTACTTGCAAGGGATATGAGTAACAATGTAACTGAATTTAATTTCAGCCTGTGGTATTGCTCAGGTATCGTCACTGTTAAACAGGGTTCAATCAACGAACCACGACAGGTTTATCTCAATTCAACGTGCTAGCCTAGTAGTCATTGGAATTTAAAGAGGCAATTTGGGTGAGTGCTGTTTTGGATCTCATATTGAATGTGGAAACATTCCACGTATATTAAATAATGGTTAACTGCGACGAAGAACGCCTTGAAGGTTATTTGAGCTGGTTGTTTTATTGATGCTGGTACAAGAGTAATCACCATATTTTAACTGATTTAAACCAGAGTTTTTCTTGTGGATTTTCAGGGCCGCAAGAATCCCCTAATTCTTCTGAAAAGCGAACTTTGCGAATCATTATTAAGGTCTACTAATACCTGGCTGATATATCGGTATAAATTTTTGTCTGAGCTGACATTTCTATCGAACAAAGGCTGTACCACTCATGCAAATATTGAGATAAGATAGTTTTTGAAAAGCTAGGCTACTTGCCATCGACCCTAACCATTGCACACCATAACCGATTATATCTGTTTATCTCCATCAAGTGGGGTTTTAATGAGCACTGAAATCTTAGGAACCTTTTAAGCGAAGTTAGACTTTATAACCACAATTAAGCGGAGATCGCTTAATGTACCAAGGTGACGGTTATTTTATTGGAATATATATAATTGGTAATATCGTTTCGGTTTACATCAATTTTTGTGCACACACTGAATAATCTGGTTGCACCTCGTGCTTGTAGCTGTTAGTTTTGGATTAACTTGCTAATATTTATCCGCCTCGTAAACAATTTCGAATTAAATGTACTTTAGTGTTGTGTTGCTCACTTCCCCCGAAATTACACTCCACTACCGGTTTCTGGCTGCTTACCGTCATCAGGTGGAGACAGTAAGATTAGGTTCAGTGAGCCTTGAAACAGTGGATAAGTGGTAAACAAGGTCATACTTAAATGCTACTGTTGCATAGGGTTCGTACAACGAACCACGATGTTCAAACACAGAATCACATAGTGATTCGTGGTTATGCTTATGGATGATCAAAGTGATGATGAAAGTAGTTTATGTTTTTATTGTACAATCAGCGGTTCAGAAGAATTGACTTGATTACTAAATACTTTCTGTGTCTTAAGGTCTGAATTCATGAAAATTAACGTTTGTATAACTTGTATAAATTGTAGTATCAAGTACTGGCACGAATGGTTCATAAAACAAAGCAGCGAGGAGATATGCTGAATGCCATGGTCTGATGAGGGTTGCTTCGAAAAGCGAAATTTTGGGAGGCAGATAATAGCATTAATTAAAATTGTAGTAGTCCCGGAATGCCAACATGTATATTTGATAAACATTCAGTTCGAAATCATGACGCTTGAATCTAGCAAATTCGCAACGTTCACTTGACTTACGTTTGCATTAAAAAACTAATGTTTGACAAACGAGTAAACGCTTGGAATTTGCTTATGCTTTTTTATCTGCTTCGCAGTCACATAAGACTAGGGCTGGTTTCGTGCAGATTGCGCACGTCGCGCGGAGATTGTAGGACTCGGTTTATAAAATATGAATCGTTAGGTAAATATTTAACAAATGTGGACCTTTGAAACGAATTTTATTAAACTTGCAAAATATGCTAAATAACTTTTGCAAAGTTTGGTCGCTACACCAAAATTCATTGTGTACTCTGGGCTGGCCAGAATGTTCCTAACGATAATCTAATTCAACGGTTGCTTGAAATTTCTATTCAGGTTGCCTTGTTAACTGCAAATTGTGCAAAACCGTACTTTGTGGGCATCTAATGGTACACAACGCTAAAGCAAATGAAAGATGTTCGGCGGTCGATCGTCTCAAAAAAGCATTATTTTACAGCAACGGAGTAAACCATTTTCGTATTACGTAATCAAAGTTAGCTGAGAATGCATTTACTTGATGTTATACTGACGGAAACCTAGATAATTTCCAACGTCATGTTTGAATGCATTCGTAAACGTTTCGTTTGTAAGACCAAGATCAAGTTTGTTGGCCAGCGCGGAAACCGGAACAAACAATGAACAACAAAACGTAACCTCAGGTTTACATTTTTGTTGTTAACTAATAGCGCTGCATCTACAAATTCTGCGCTCACGTCTACGAGCGGTTTCTGCTGACGATGTAATGGAGTTCGATGCCGAAACGTTACAGTGCAGGCTCAGTGAATATCAATAATTAAACATCCTATTACCGAGCTAAACGAATTTTCCTCAATTTCAAAATCAAAATTTCGTTTCCTGTAACGGCATATGGCTGTGCGATTTTTTAAGCTATTCTTATGAAAATAGCAAGGTTACTGACGTCATTCACGCAATGGTGCATTTCACTTGCCGTATTTATTTGAGCCAAGGTTCATGGATGAGCAATTGTGCAGCATTTATGTGCTGTGCGGCTAACATCGTGCTATATTGATTGGCCAACGGTAGTGAGCTGCATGCTGAAACACGCTGGAGTCTCACTACCATTTCTATTTCCACCCTCATATCTGTCTAGGCCTGGGCAAACTGACAGTATCTTAGCCCACGTGCAGTCTCCGACTTTGCGGCACTTTGCCTGGATCAGGCGTGTGCTTTCATACCATATCACGGCTTATAACTTTGATTTCGGCGAGCAGCAAAATCACATTTTTACTTTTGCTAGATGACGAATTGCGTGTGCATAACACTAGAGGGTACTCTCTCTTAAGAGTGATAAAGATCATTATGCGGATACCTCGATAACACCTTAGCGAGCTATTCTACCACTGATTCATTTGAAAATTTATAATAACTATTTTGATTTCCTCTGTCTCAGGTGTCTACAATCAATCGACAATCCGCCAGATTTTTGAAACTTTATACAAGCGGACAGCTAACTGGTATTTTGGACGAGGATGTAATCCGTCGTTTAGTGGGAACACAAAACCATTTAAACGAATGCTGGAATCGACTTGCCGATTTGATGGATGTCACGAGGGACAAAATCATGGCCAAAACAATCAATGCCGACCTGTTGGAAGAATGCAAGCAGACCACACAATGGATTATCGATAAAGAAGTTCATTTTGCAAACATCATTGATCTGATCGACAACGGCCTTGAAGAACCGTTGACATTGCGAAGCCAGCTAAAAAATTTGCAAAATGATATGAGAGCAATAGAAGCTCGGGTAGATGACATTGGATCAAAAGTCGGTCACCTCACCGAAAAGAAACATGGGACAATAGACATTATGCCTGCCTCGATTGACAAAGAATCGGTCGATCTGCTTTCGGAACGCCATGTGCAACTTGTACACCGGTGGATGGATTTGAAACGAGCCGTTCAACACAAACTGGATCAACTTATTTCCAGTGACACCTCGTTCTCTCATCTGGAACAATTGGAGAAAATTGAGGCTTATTTAGAACAATTGAAATTTCAGTTTATCTGCGCTCAATATCCAAAAAGCCCACAAGTACGTTTCATCAAATACATTCAGTTGAATAGAATTCGCTGCCCATTATGGTGTCATTTTGAAAAAGCATCATCACTGATAAGCGTACTTAGAATCAGCAATTTATGCAAAAATAATTGGAATTTCTGATAAATCGTGAGGAATACATTCAAACAGATGTATTTGATTTGCACAGCAATGGTTCCGTTATGTTCTAGTAATTTGCCTACGTTAGAGCAGCCACGGCAGTAGAATGCAAATCATTCATAATACAAATGATCTACCCCATGAGAAGTTGAAATCTTTGGCGTATAAAGATAATCCATGGTTGACATCTGCCGATGGAGACTAACATCGCTATGAAGTTGATTTTAGTTTCATACAAAGATTTGCTGAATATGAGATCAACGCGTCCATATTTGACATCGATCGAGTGCTGACGAAAAGATCAGCAATATATGTAGAGAGTGAAAGAGAGAATTAGACACAATGTTAAACAATTTTAGCGTGAACAAATCAATGCCTGCAATATTCGCCCGTATCGTTCATTATCCATCATTTTTTGGGTATCACCCGCTCTTCAAACGGAGTTTTGCTTGGTTTTCTTTCAAAACCAGGCCGTTAAAGAAGCTTGTTTCACATTGATTAGATTCCTCGATTGCATCATATGATTAATCACTATATATTTCTCAAAAATAAACATTTTTACAGTGATAGTGAGCTGGTTCGGTTTCAATCTTCAACCAAATTCAATAATCTTCAACATTATTATCGTTACCTAGGAAACGGAGCGTTCCCTCATGGCTCAAGAACAAATGATGAAAGATATTGAAGAGCACGATTCGGAAATCCGAGAAACGTTGAAAGGCGCACGAGCGATTGGACGAGGTCACTATGACCAGACATCTTCAGATTTACACCGAAGGTTGGACACGGTTGATTCCGACTGGAACACAATCAAAAGGGCTGTTGCAGAACGAGGAACTATTTTGAAAAGTCGTTACGCAGTTCAGGTTGGTTATTGTGTGCGATTTTAAGGATTATTTTTGACTCATGTCTCCTAGTTACGAGTTTAGTGAATTGTGATGCTAGGTGTATTAGAGGCCTAAACATAGTGACCACCAAACTGTATGCTTTTGCAGCAGCCTATAATTACTGATATTTCACTGACACGTGTGAAATTTGAATAATCCTGATGAAACTAATTCGAATCGATTTCCCGGGAGGTCACAAATTCTCATCAACTTAATTCTTCAAAATAGAAATTCAATTTTGAAATCTGTTGTATAACATTGGTGTGATCTAACTGCGGTCAATCACACCCAAGCGCGTTTCAAACAGATTGCGGTGGGAGCAT
The DNA here is from genome assembly GCA_013407085.1 of Atriophallophorus winterbourni. Taxonomy (NCBI): domain Eukaryota; kingdom Metazoa; phylum Platyhelminthes; class Trematoda; order Plagiorchiida; family Microphallidae; genus Atriophallophorus; species Atriophallophorus winterbourni. Next base: position 23,447 of record JACCGJ010000984.1, read on the forward strand.
AGTCTGGAAGATATTACCCCATATGAAAGGCTTTCTCTTGACACATACCATCTGATCAAATTCAAAGTGTCCTTTGAATGATAGCAAAAGTTTCGTTACGATAGCGCAATTATGATACAAGTTTGATACAATCACACGAACTTTCCATTTTATACTTAGGTGGTTAATATGGTATGCCAAGCGAAAACAAGCATAGCTTCACGGTTGTTCTTGGTTAAATAGTCATTGGCTATATGAATAAATGCGAAACCTCATCGTATTGTGCATTAGCTGATGGTTAAAAACTGGCGAAACAGATCACGGAGTGTCTGGTGTGTGTGAATGGAAATTATGCGTACAGCGTTATTTAGTCATATATAGTGTGAATCGAGGTTACATCTAATGTTTTCTAATTTGTTCCATTCAGAGCTAAATTTACATTTTTCAATGCATCGACCGTGGACGGCTTTGTCATACACGAACATTAACTAAAAAGGCAAAACCAAGATTTACAGTTATTGTTATGGCTGGTCGTGGAAAAATCTAATCCTGTTTGTGGTCTTTGTTTAAGTGTATACTTATGTACGTCTTCAAGTAACCACTTAAAATTTGAATTTACAGTCAGCCTTTTTATCTGAAGGATTATGGGACCTGGTTCATGTGATGTCGCATAAGCACATATAAAGTAAATCTTGGAGTTTCCTTCCCGATTGGATGAGTATAAATTTTCAGTTTCTGAAGAGCGGTGCTTAACATTTTTAGAATTAAACCAATTAACACAATAATGTGGGATGGAGCTGATATTTCCAGAATGTAGCATCTTGTTCTGCAGCGAATGAATTATTAACTTAGACGACCCTTACTGTGCGTACGGATTACGCAAGCTGGCTTATCGGTCATTGGATGCCGATCACAACTGCATACAGCAAAAACAATTAAGGGCTTAAATATCATGTATAAGCTGCATCAACTGATCTTCATCTCGCCTGTTTATCTTAACAAACCTAGCGTCCAACATGTCTTATACAGTTCTTGCCCAACTTAGGATGGCTAAGGTTAATATAATTTAAACCTGACCGATGTTCGTACTGATACAGTTGGTCTGAAAAGGCTTCTGTGGCAAAAGCGAAACGTAACCAAGAAACTGCTCTAACCGATTCATTATTAACTTTCGTTTTTCATGGTTCCATGATCGGTCACAAACATTTTTTAATATATTGCCAATTTACACTACATTTTTACAGAAGTTTTTCACTGAAGCGTCGCTTCTAGATGTGATTTTGAATCAACAAGCCACATTCCTGAAAAAGATGGAAATACCGGTTAGTTTTATTATATCATGTTTCAAAAAACATCTCCTTCAATTTCACTAAATGGACAAGGATTTGGTTATTTGGATTTGTATTGATTTTAAAATTCAGGATTACGTGAATTCGTTCCTACACAAATTGAGTATTAGATGCCCACTTTCATTCCATTCTAAATCATTCTGTATACTTTTACCTGGTGTACCATCCACGCACGACACGAACGAAAACTGACTGATTTTCATTTGAGGCCCATCCGTTACATTTTGTACATATCCTGGATGGACTAGTTAAAAATGCATAAGTGTTTTTAAAAGCTTGTATACAAAACACACTCACCCTTTTACGACAATGCCGCTTACGCTGGCTGAGCGATGTGTACCGAATGGAGAATGGTTGTATTCCAAAAGATCTACAACATGGAGAGTTGAGATTATGATGTCGACCTCTGAGCAAACCGTAGATGCGGTATAAAGACGTTTGCAAAAGAAATATGAAAGCTCTAGACATTGACCCAATGATTTTTGGAAAACATATTTTGAACCGCTCATTTCGGAGGCACTGTGTAAAGCGTGATTTCCAAGTTTGGGAAGAGAAGATGCTGCTGTAGGCCGCTGAACGTTGATACTTTGGACATCGTGTAAAAACCACCGATCGCCGAGCACTGATTATCACATTGAACGCTGTACGAGAGATTTTTCTTTCAGAATCGGTCTGTTTAGTTATCTGAAACGTAATTTTGCAATCTTTCAATGGTAAATCGCAAATAGTATATCAGTCTTGCTCAGCAAGACTAAGAACTATTTTAAGTCTTTAAGTGCAACACACGGATCATTGGAGAAGAGAATTGCAACTCTGAACCTATTTAACTTTTCGTACCGTCGTGTCAGGGGTGATTTGATCCTGCTGTTAAACATTCTGCATACAGTGAATCGCCCGATTGAGAATCTGTTTAATCGGCAAAAACCATGTGGTAGCATATCTCGTGGCTACAATTTGACCATTCTACATTCTAGATCAAATTGTCGAAGGTGCTTGTTTGCTGTCCGAGTTTGTTTTATATTGAACTCTCTACCCCCCAAACATCATTTGTGCACCAAGCCTGAACATGTTCAGGACTGAACTTGATAAGTATATGTTAATCAAATTCAACCTCGCACCCCTGTACGTAGGCTGACTTTCCACACTTTTTATGCATACCCGAGATTTTTAATCTATGATAACGGCAGAGTATTTTCTTTTTAGACTATCATAAACTTGAATTATCTTGAATACATGCCATGAACACTTAATCAAAATCACTTTGTTATTCTGTATTTTAATACGTGGTTCTTTTTAAGAACATTATTTAACAGCGACTTTCAAGTCTATCTTCGTTTGAACTTTTTTGTTTCCATATTGCACAATGCTTTCTATGAATGCACTCAAAAATGAAATTTTAAACTTGATATTTGAAGCACCGTGCATGATGCTTTTTGCGTGCAGCATTTGTGAAGGGCATACTTACACAATACGTCATTTATTTTCCATTATATACGAAATTACCGAGCCAACGGGCCGCCGACTCCGAATATTGTGTGTCAATCTAGTTAAATAACACCAAACTGATCTTAGTGTACCTGATGTCTATGTCAATGAATTTTTAGTTACAGGATTTTGGCTCAAACCGTTGAATCATGAAATGTTTCGATAACACCAGATTACTGAATGAACACGCAAACTTGTGCGAGATATCCTTCGCAAGAAATAAGCACGTTTTATTCTATAGCGTTCTGTTCATATGAATGTTGCACAAGCTTCATAGTTTACATTCGAGGTGAGTGTATGAGTCACTGAAACATATTCACGAATTTTTACGGCAATATTTAATCTAGCTTCCGGGTTGATGAGCAGCACGCTTCTATCCGCAAATTCAAAGCCACAAGTCTAAGAAACTTTTGCAGTAACGGATATAACTAGCCAAATGATGGTAGACAATCGCTTGACTATATCTTATTAAACACAGTGTACTGAACACAAAATGGAGGTCATGAATGCACCTTATCACTGAATCTTTATTTGAAATATATTTATTCTAATTTAAAAGTATCTAATCTAGGCATCTAAGATATTTATTAATTATATTCCCCGATTGAATTCGGTTAATTGATAACCAGCTCATGAATGATCACATATTTTTATCCTCAGACAACATTGGACGCATTGAATGACACAAAACGTCAACATGCCATTTTCTGTGACTCATTGGACACTTGTATGAATCGTATACGATCCGCATTGGAATTTGGGAGAAAATTAGCCTCGGATGACTCTAAAAATGGTCCACTAATATTGGAAAAATGTCATGTGATTGATCGAAAGTGAGCCCCGTATTCATGCACCATGCTGATATTTTCTTTATTTGCATTTGAAGGTTTCTTTGCAAATTATACAGTTGGGTTACATAATTCGTTTACCTTAAACGAATTCGATTATATGGATTTTCTGGCAGAACACGCCTGTATGCTGCCAAGAATTCGGATTCATTTGCCACGTTTATATAACTTTCCGACCTTCATGAAACTACTCAAGCTGTGCGCATGGAGAATTTTAGCCAACCGCCCTGCTCAGGTTTGCACTGTTGACTACAATTCGATGCTGATCGGCGATCGATATTTGTATTGATTAGGTCATCAGTGAACTCGGCTTTTCAGAATAGTTTTTCTGTAGAATGAAAACAATGTTGCGTTTTATAACTGATATGTTGTACACAATGTTTATCTAGGTAAAATGATCATATGTATGCTTTATCTCCTTCATCTTCTCTCTCATCATCCGCAACAAATAGTTGTGAAAGCTGTTTCATCCCATAAAAGTTTGGTGAGCCTAGCCTTCCGCGTTTTACGTTGTTACAGGAAGGAAAAATGTTACGGATGTTTGCTTCGAAATCTCGGTGGAACTCATCAAATATACCAAATGTGTGAAGTGGTGACTCACACGCGCAGTACAAGTTTAATTTATCATAACTGATGGAATTGTGTTTGATGAAATCATCATACTTGACTGAACATTGAAGATGTCCGTGTGAATGCGATCCAACGCATAAGTTAAAAGAAAAATATCCTTACCAAATTTCAATAAACGCGTATCATGCGTCTATTATAACTATATATATATATATTCATATTTAATGGAAATATTCGCGATAGAGATTTTAATCCCACTTGCTTAAACATTGACGGTTCATTGTATGTATCTGTTATTTTAAATTTTGCATTATAGCTGCTAAATAAAATATATTCATAATGATACATCTTTATTTGTAATGCTTTCGGTTCATTTTCATGTTCCTGCTAGGTTGCTAGTCTGTTACTCAAATTAAACTGCCCTTTATTTTATCACATATTTCAAGATGTGTCGCTAATTGCGCCAAATCGGAAGAGATTAGGCTTGAACTGGACAAAACTGCCAAACTTTACGAGTTCTATGAAGCTGTCGATGACGTAAGTTTTCTCACGTTTCCTTTATATGATTCTCAGTGTTTCAGATCAAGATGTAGCCAATTTTATTCTCAGTCATGGGGAAATAATGTTAGCATGAAAAAGCTGAATGCCATACTTTCGCCAATCCAGCATTCGTAAACATAATTGTCGTTCCCAGTGCTCGGTTTAACGTGTCTGGTTTTATAATGGATTTCACACACTCTGATTAGTTAATAACAATCTGAATCTAAAAAAATGAAAAAAAAAACTGAATAAGTTAAATTAGAACTACAACCTTTTCTCTAGGTCTGTAAACGCTAAATGCGTTTCTCTTAGCGTTACTATTTTGTAACCTAATAATTTCAGTTGAAAACGTAAAAGAAAGTTATTGGAGTATTATTTTGTATGTCTATGTGTTGACTTCTTCGGATTTCCACCATTTTGGCGAGCAACGAGCACTATTATTTTTATTATTATTTCGTTTAGTTAACCTACATGCGCTAACTCGTTTATTTGCACATGTTATATGAATAGCTTCCGTTAAGATGATAGAAAAATTCATCTATGCATGAATACTGGCTAGCTTTGTCGAGATAGAATCAGGCAGAGAACAATTGTGTGTATATATCATGCCTCAATAATGGTATATGATAATTTGGTTGGACAGATATAATTTTTCTAGTTACTATGGTCACAAAATAAATAATGATTTGCGTGGGTGTGCTTCACTTGAATGATTTTCAGCTCCGTCATTACTGACTATTACTGACTAGTCACTCTTTGCCAAAATGAAACACCAAGCTATGGATGACCATTTTTAATAATATAAAGCAGATTTTTATATGATACATCCCCTTATAGATAGGATAAATGCGGAATAAATATCGAAGTGACTGTTTTTAAAATCACAAGCACCTATTGGAACTTGTGCACCGTCTCATTCTCTTCAGTTCGATTAAGTTTAAATGAATGTTATTTTTGGTGGTTATTTTTATTCCTTGTTTTGTTCACTCACATTTCAAGCTCGAAGCTTGGATCAGAGATAAACTGGATGAGGTCGATCAAATTCAAAAACTCTCGACTCGGATCACATACGAGCGGATTCAAACCCTGGAGAAGCAAGTCAAAGCTCATCGAGAAGTCGGGGACAATGTTATCCTAGTATGTCTCGTGTATTCGATCACTGCGCTTTGTGTATTACCTGTACATTGTAGGCTGGGATTTCATTGTCTTGACCGAGTAGTATTAGCCAGAGTGCATCTTCAGCAATATAGCGTAGATTGTAATTTAAGAAAACGATATTGGTGTGGTTCATAGTGCTTGCTAAAAAATTAGCCCGGTCCTTAAGAATCAAACCAAGAAGCAGTAGACAGCGTGTGGCATTATGACGTTGCATCCGGCACTTCGTTGTTTGCCAGCAAATCCTGTTGCACTGTGGCGGTCGATATTTGCCGATATTCTTAGTATCAATAGAACATTTTACTCATTGTGCAATTACTTAAGCGTATAATTATATTAACCATTATCCGATGTTCTCCTTTTCTTCACTGTGATTGAAAATATCGGGAAATGATCAACGATTTTATTGGTCATTAGCTATATAATTTTCCATTAATTCTTTCTATTTCTTGGTAAAATCTAAGCACACTGCCATTGACGGAAATTAAGAGACGTTCGTGTCTTGCTTTGGATAGGTTTAGTTCACGAGTGTCTTTACAATGGCATTATTCATTAGAGTAGAATCAGGTTAAATTAAGTCAATCCATATCGCGAAATCCTTTTTCATAATTTTTGTCTGTATAACACGCAAACATTAATTCTATGGGGAGTCGTAACATGTTTAAATTTCAGAGCGGACAGAAGTTATCTGAAAATTATCCAGACTTGGACGATGTAATCAAAACACGCTTGGAAAAAGTTCATTCACTCTGGGATCAGCTTATGTCTGACGTGCGAGATGTGGTCCGAGTTCATGGGCAAATACGGCAAGGTCAGTGAGACGACATTTCGGTAACGGTGATACAGTATTTCTTTACTCATAATCACAAAGAGAGCGCGTTTATTAAAAGTGGTTAGGTGGATTACCTTTGGAATTTTCAACATCACATTATGGTAGAAAATTACGGTTGTTAAATGTTTGTTTCCCCCAATTTTCCTGAGCATATTCATCGTATAGCTTCAAGCTTACGCGGCTTCGAGTACGCCACTTAGAATCAAGACAATCGCGTCAACATGCAACTTGATTGTTGTTATTCAAATCCTTTTCGGCCACATTCGGGTGTTAGCGATACATTGAACCTTTGGAACTGGGTCCTGAAAACCCTGATCGACCATTCAATAACCAAACGTGATTTGACAACGGTTGTTTAATAAATGTAGAGCGAGGACTTTAATTCTTATAGAAACGACGGCAACAGAGTGAGAGGAATGCGACCTAAGGTGGTCGACGTTATCGGTTCTGGAATGATGAACACTCACAAATCAAAATTTCGTGTCGTTTTCTCGGGTTGAACTAGCCCACATTTAGAAACAGTACTTATTAATTGAGATGGTATGTAGCAAAATTCATTTTCGTATTTACAGTAGACGCCGGCTAAATTGACATTCGAATCATGATTATGTATGCCTATATGTGGAATAAAGTGTGGTCGAAGATAAGTAAGTCGGAAGACTGTGAACTTCTCCAGAAGGATCTGGACAACCTCCATGATTGGTCCCTAAAAATAGCATATTTTTCAATTTCCAAAAGTGTCACTTGTTAAACATTGGCAAATATGTGTAGTTCCAGTGTTTTCTTGGCATACACAGCCTCTCGTGGACCATGGAACAAAAGGACTTGGGTGAGTTAATAAGCAACAGCCTAGGAATTTCGAGCCATTGCAACTACGTCTATCGCAAAACATCGCAGAAATTGTCACTCCCAAAGAGAATTCTCGGTAGGTTCTCAAAACAAACGATTTCCTGTATTATAAATACGTACATCAGACCCACGATGGAATATGCAGTTCAAGCATGGTCGCCATGGCTTAAAAAAGATGTTGCGACTTTGCAAACATTATATCATCGAGCTACCAAACTTGTCACCGGACTCAGCCGGATACCCTACAATGAGCGAATCAAAACGCTAAATTTATTTGATTATCCACGTCGTCGTCTCCGAGGGAATTTGATTCTGGTTTACAATATTTTGAATACCGAATATCACTCTCTACAATTCTTACTGAATCTACGGAGCTCGCATAATACGAGAGCTCACACATTTACTCTAACTGTCCCTCACTGGAGACTCAAATGAAGACGACATTGTTTACCGTGCGAGTTTGTTTTACTTGGAACAATCTGCCAGATCATGTTGTAAACTCGCCAAATCAGCAAACTTTCAAGAGAAGCCTTGATGCCTTTTTGACGCTAAACCCGTGCATCGAAGAAAACTATACATCTTAACACCATGCATCTACATTTGTTATCCCACCAATCGAAGACAATTTCTGCCCTTTGAATTTTTAATTGATTCTTGAACTGCTTAGTAAGCAACCCAATCCCATTTTGCTTGTTATATTATTCGTTGTTGCTATATTATTCTGTGGTTTTTTGTAAAGCTATATGCTTTTTAGACCATTAAAATTGAATTGAATTGAATTCATCACCTGACAATGCTCTTGAAATTTACAAATGCTTTCTTCGAGGAACTGTTCTCAAGAAGTGAACAAAAATACGTGACCCACGCGCTAACTTTACACTCACTTAACCTGAATTCAGCGTGCCAATTACAATTATTGATTTTACATTCCCCTTTAAAAATCACGTACAAGTATTGGTATTTTTCGTTAAGTATCACCAAGTCCCTCAATGGTGTATTTCAAATTTGCTAAACTGTCTGCGTTTCCCAGAAGGCGAAATATTTATTGGCAAATGAGGAAACCCGGTGTCGATAACTTTGCAATATCTTATCCTGTCTTGTCTCTGGTTTCCACGGCTGCATATCGGAATGGATCCCGGCTTGCCTATCAACCAACCAAGAAAGGAACACCAAGAAGACTATGAGACATCCTCTATTCATACCGAATTCGTAGTCTTTGACACGAAAAATAAGCAGTTTGTTTATAGAATCTTTGTTACTAAAATAGTATCTAAAAATCTAGTATTGCCTAGAAAGTTCCATGACCAGTAGCAATTCTCTCGGTTTCAAAGTTCGACCAATTAAGTAATCATGCTATCTTTATTTATTAGGATGGTTACCTCCTAAGACATTTCAAGTGGATTGACTCTGAGTGTGAAACACCTTACCTTTACGATACATGGTACCGTTATTTTTCATAGATCTTGATTATGGAATTGAGTTAGAAGTTATCAACTGGATGTTCAACAATATGTTCTCCAAGTTCTTATAGCGATACCGTGAAACTTTTGCATTTCAGCTGAGAGCATCAGCGATTCCATCAAACGAATAACGATGTGGCTTAATTCGCGAGACCGTGGTTTGCCCTCAACACCATTTGGAGAGAGTCAAGTAGCGAACGAACAAACTCTTGGCTCGCTTCATGACATTTTGATCAAACGAGGACAAGAGAAGCAACAGCTACTTGATCATCAAGCCTTGGTCAGACAACTCCAGGTTAGGTTAACCCGTCAATCAAGACCGAGTTCATATTTTTCCAAAGGATTAAAAATCTAATCCATTTTGTAACAAAACGAAAAATTAGTTAAAACCGATCGACTTTAATAACTATAAAAATACATAGAGACAGAAAAAATTTATGGCATTTAGAAATAACAATTTCAATTACCGAAATCCTGATTAAATTGTTATTGATAATCGGTTTCACTGGTGGAAAGATGCAACTAAAGTGTGGTTCAATGCATTTGATGTGTTTGCATCGTATTTTGATTGGAATCGACTAACACCCCACAACTCCTAATACACTCAAATCTCAGTACTATGCCACCCGTTGGGACCGAGCAAGAGTGGCATAGTAGCGAGAGTGGCATGGTAACGAGGTTTTGTAAAAACGGCTTTATTTTCTCAAGTCCATCATTTATTTGCTCAATCGATCAGTCCAAAGCTCTCAGAAATCGTCGGCTGACGCATCTTCTTTCGTCGGATCTCGTTCATCTCGTTGTCTAGCCGATCACACGCTTGCATCAGTCTCGTCCAGGTTGAAGACTTCATCTGCAGAGAACTGCCTGAGTAAGGGCCGGAGAACCTGCTGCTGCCAATCAATAAGGGATTGGGAATCCACCGCTCCAGCTTCGCCCTGCACTGTCTTGAACGTGACGCCATTGCGCTTCTTGAAGCTGTCTAACCAACCGTCGCTCGCCATGAAGTCTGGGATGTGCATCAGCTCGGCCAGTTTATCGCCTTCTCCTTGATCAGATCGCCGCTGACAGGCAGATTCAGTCCTCTTGCTTGCTTCAGCCACATCAGCACTCCCTCCTCAAACTTCGGGTCGTGAGGCTGCGTCAGCTTCACGCGCTCCGATGGAACTCCAGCTTTGATTGCAGCTTCAATTGCATCCTTCTTGCTGAGAATGCCCTTCACGGTGGTTCTCTTAACTTCGACGCTCCATTTCTTGCTAATCTCCCTCGCCAACTTGGACTGATTCGGCTCCTTCTTCGCAGCATCGATGATCTCGAACTTCTCCTTCAGCGTAAAGTCGGTTCGCTTGCGTTTCTGAGCTGACATTATGGGCTGAATAGTTTGAAAAATAACGATGTCACTGTTGTGAGTGTCTGTTTGTGCGCGCGCTTTCGTGGGTCTATCTATCGATACTTAAAGCAAGAGTAGGAAAGAGGCTTGTCGTTGTGCGTGAGGTGATTGGCCTGTTGTAGCTGGCGTCAGGGAGAAACATCGCGTGTTTGACCTTGAAACCGGCTGACTATATGCGTAAAATGCGCAAAAATGCACTTTTAAATAGTCACAGAATAGTGGCAAAGTAAATATATTTTGTATTGACTTTTGTCGGGACCGAGCAAAAGTGGCATAGTAGCGAGAGTGGCATAGTACCGAGATTTGAGTGTAGTCGAGTACAGCTGATGTGCTGGAGATCGCTCGTAAATTCTGACACATCTCGAAAATCAACTATGCCAAATTCAATCTTCGAGGCCATTGAAATCTTGTCTTCTTACACGCATTGATGACCAACCAAGGCAGGGGATTTGCTAATCCGTGACCTGTTGTTTGCCGACGATGCAGCCTTTATTGCTCACTCCCAAGAACACCTCCAGTCGCTAATGAACAGTTTTGCGTTGGGGTGCAAAGACTTTGGGCTAACAATTCGAAGAGCAGCTGTTATTTTGTCCCGATTGAACTTTCGTTTTTAGGGTAACCGCAAGTTGACTGTAGAGACAAAGACGATGGTATACAGCGCGCGCGCACTAAATGCGGCAGTGAAACCTGGACCGCGCACGCGAAATGAACGGAAGCTGAATGCTTTTCATCCGTCATATCTTGAACATACCGTCGATGGACAAAGTGATAAATGCTGAAGTGCTTTCAAAAGCTGGTCTTCAAAGCATGTTCACCGTAGTACGACAGCGCCGCCTGCAGTGGCTTGGCCAGGTCTAAACAATGGAAAATGGTGATATTCCGAAAGATCTACTCTATGGTGAGTTGCAATCAGGAAGTCGGCCATTGGGCAGACAGCACTTGCAGGACAACGACGTTTGCAAAAAAAATATGAGTTGGAAAGAACTTGCTCTTGACCGCTCACATTAGAGGCATTGCGTAAAGCGTCGTCTGCAAGTCGGGAGGAGCAGATACAGATCTTGTCTGCTGAACGCAAATCAAGCCGCCGGCGTGTAACAGATGCCCAACGACCAAGTTCTGCCTATTGTTGCAAGCGCTGCGGGAAATATTGTTCCTCCTGAATCGGACTGTTCAGTCATTCGAAAATCTGTGGACCCCAAAAATTCATGATATTGTGATGTACATCCATGGTCGACATCGACTGAAGTCGGCAAACATACACATACCCATCGATGAATAGCTTAGTCACGAAGTACAGTTGCGAAAGGACATACGTTATACCACAGTGCATCTACTGAATTCAGCTCTTAGTGGCAAATTTCATTGGCTTTGTCTAAATGTTTCCAGCCTTGTGATGTTTCTGATTTGTGAGAAAACCAATCTTCACAGGATCCTTACCTATCACAGGGTCTTACTTTCGACATTTATTTTCGAATCCGTCTTGAAAACATCACTCTGCATGTTATATTTGTAGTCACATTCGTTTTTACATAAATTTAATATATAAAAAGTAATAATACCTGAATATTCAGAAAACGAATCGCTACTATTTCAAGTTTATTCTTTGCTTGATGAATATGGCTCCTGTGTATGGTTTGCACACGCTCCCACTTTGTTTTATTTTTTAACAGTGTCAAGTTCAAATACAGAAAGCCAACCATTGTTTTCCGGTTTCTATGGATAGAAACCGTTGATTCAACAGTCCTGATTATTCTTGTTAACCAATGCATCTTGAAATCAAACGAAGCATTTCACGTTTGTTAATAATTCCCAACTTATTAATTTCTTATTTGAACTTTCAAAGCAGCTCCTTGAGTCGTTTTGTTTCAATCCCTTGGAATACAACGTAAAGCCAGTGGATACTTAAAGGCTCAACTACCCTATCCTCCCTAATTTAATTCCCCATGGAATATAAGATGGGCGACTAACCAAACATCTTCTCATTTTATATATCGAGCATATGGAATCTATGGAAAAAACCAGTAAACTTACGCGATGTTTTATTGAAATACCTTTTTTTTAGAGAAGCGCTTAACTAACATATTTTCTTCTACTCAACAGGATACACCAGCAGAAGCGTCGAAATCTTTGCATTATTACGGTGTTGTTGTTCTAAACGATCGCATACGAAATGCACAAATGTTATACACAAATGTTATACATAAAAACCGTACCACTACATTTAACACGAGATTCATCTTGAAAAAGAAAATGTCAATATATTTTATCATTTTTATACATTGTGTATAGGACTATATGAAGAATGCGCCAGATAATGACTCAAATCGAACAATTCGGGCAACTCTTGATCGGCTAGAAAATGATCTTCAAAACGCAAGTCACAATTTCGAATCTGCACAGTCTGCGTTGAACAAACTGCGAACAGCTTCAAAAGACTTTGTGGAATTGTCTTTGGAGATGGCCTGGGTTCGAGAGAAGCGAAAGCAATTGAAAGTAATTCCACTGAGTGTACGCCTCAATCAGGAAGACCGGGGTCACGGACAGTCACTTCTCCGTGTTCAGTTACTTAGGCGCCGTCTGAAGAGTCACCAGCTTGAAGTTGATAATAGAAGACCGAGGATGAAAGTATTATGTGAAGTATGTTTTTTATCGGACTTCGTAATTGCTATTAAAACTGCAACATTGTGTAAAAGAGTAATCTTATCTATTCAGCTATATATATATATATATATATATATATATATATATATATATATATATATATTGTTGTTGTTGTTGTTGTTCGCATCTTAGGTATGCAAATCACACGATCCAAGGTCATTGAACCTTGTTTGTATTTCTCAATCGTCAAAAGGAACTACCTACGATAAACTCCCAATTGCTCTAATTTGTTGTTAGTTCTTCGTTAAATATCTCGTAACTGGAAAACTAATAAGTTGCATTGAAATCCTCATCGAAAATATTTTTTTGTTGCATTGGACATAGTATGGGAAGAGGATGGAACGAAATCGAACCGCTAATACTGGATTGAATTATCATATACGTACCACTGCAACCACAGACTGTAATAGCAGTTTTATTATTTGCTTGGCCATTGAATAGTTTTTACCAATTACAATTTCCCCATTCGCCACAGCGCATCGAAAAACACCTACTTTGATCGTGACATGCGGGTTCACCTTTCCGACATTCATTGATATCAGCCATTCAGAAACATGTTACACGAGATTGCAACCAACTGGAAAGAGTTAGACCGTCAACTTGATCAAATGCGTGAAGGACTGGAACTGAACGAAGAGGTTTGCCAACTGGTTTTTGATGCTTTCGAATTGGAGGTTTGGGCGTCTGAACAAGAATTGTACTTACTTTCGGAGGACAAATCGAAAGTATGTCAGCCTAAAACTGTAATGAGTTGCTAGATATAGGATGTACTTTGTCTATTTAATAGGTAGAATATAGCAATATTTTGATGTATTCTAATATTCTTTCTTGTAAAGCGCTCTCGTTCAAAGCACTTTTTAACGTGTTAATTATTTTTTTATCAAGATTAAGCATATACTGTTCTTCGCAAGTCTGAACCTAATATCTGAGGAATTATGATCCAAAATCTTCGTGATGTATTCGAGAATTCAAGGATTTGTGGTTGAAAAAGTTAATACTTTAGAACACAGAATGAAAATGTTAAAAATATTATAGTATAAAAGTAATAGAGAATATCAAATGTAAGGTTCACGAATGATGTTCTTTTGCATGTGCAAGTCCAATTTCGCTTTAAAAATCGCCAGGCAAGGAGAGTCCAGCACATGTTGGGGTAGGGAATTCCAAAGAAAAAATATCGCCGACAATCAATACGGGAACTTGGAACGTAAAGGGATAAGGTATGTCCGTGTGTCACTTTTCGATCACACATCAAACAAGTGTTTTAGTGGATGTCCTTCGGTAGACACAATTTTATAGGTCAGAATATTATCGCGTTGTATCCTCCTTTGGGTAAAGTCACATAGACCCAGACATCGCAATCTTTCTGTTTACGGAACATTGCGAAGACCCATCACTAACTTTGTGGCTCTGTGATAGATTTTATCAAAGAGAGCAATATGTTTTCGCAGCCAACGAGTCCCGATCTCTATCGCATACTCCATCGTAGGGCGATGGTAGACGTTCAATATCCTTGGTAACGTTACCTGCGAGAATCCTCCAACTATTCTTCGAAAGATACCTAACAATCTGTTGGCTTGTCGATATATATTCTGGCACTTCACCCTGCTCTTCACGTTTCCACTAATCTATACTCGAAGATCATTTTCCAACGAGGTACATATCAAGTTTTTAGTTCCTAATCGATATGTCTAAGGAACATTCTATGGGTGGGGAGGATTATGTCAGAACATTGAAAGTCTAATTGTAGTTATGTTTTAATGTTTATTACGATGTCTACACAAGCTTCAAAGACACTTTACGCACGTCACCTCCGCGTTTCGAGTCCACTTATCGATTGTGTCCCAATTCACCCACAAGGACAAACTTTCCAACGTTAATTACGTTCCCTCAGGAATCTTACAACACAAGAGAACACTCATTGGTCAAACGCATTTATTATGTGTATGATGAGGAATAAAACACATATCCCATATAGCTGAACCTCGTTACCTCAACACTGTCTGTGCAGGCTGTCCGAGTTTTCTATCGATTTCATGCAAACCGGTTCACTTCAAGTCCTCGCCACGCTTGGCTCGTTTTACCAACATTGACGAATTGCATATCGTTTAAATAGCAGCCAACGCGATACATCCGCTCATGTTTCAGAACAGATTGTCATCAATTCTCGCGCAATTCCTCCGTAATTTTCGTAGGTTTGCAATTGTTGTCGCCGGTCTTTTAGAGGCTAATGCGTTGCGTCGGAGGGTGATGTTCTGCATATCGTCCGAAAGCTCACAATTGACCATCTCCACTAGTGCTCTTCACATCTTTGCAGATGTAAACTGACCTAGAAATTGTGCGAGGAGTTAACAAAAGCAGCTGATATAAAATGAAAATGATACAGCACGCTCAAAATGAATTTGTGTCAAAATATGTGATCGTAATGCGAAGTTAAATGAAACAATATGTTAGTAAATCGTCTGGTCGTTTCAATGGTGTCAAGAGATTTGAGTTTCATTTTTCTAGCCAGTAAATGTCGAAAGCTTATTCTTCATTTTAAGTAATTACCACCAATCTAAATGTGTAATGGAAGTTATAGTAGTGAATTCAAATATGTAAAGATGTTTCTTTGTTTGCTTTTTGTTGTTTATAACGGGAATTACACGGTATGGGGTCTGAGCATTCGAATGAATTGAAATTGGTTCTTCTGCATAATAACCGCCATACTGAAAACCGAATATTATTTTAGAATAAATTGCATGACTTTGCAAAGTGTAGTTTTAAGATTTTTCTCTAAATTGATTCAATCAAACGGTAATGACTAGGATGATATTTCTCCAAAATAGTACTGTTCACATCTTGCCGGTAAACGCAACTTCTAACCATTACCTATCTTACACAATAACGAGTTCCTTATACCACACAAATCCTACACCCTTCACCGTGTCCAGTAGCCATGACCGAAAAACGTTTTCATCAATTTCAGTTGCTAATAACGATTTATTGATGTTGATCAAGCTAAAACGCTTGGTTGTGGAAGATTCATCAACACGTTTCTTTCGAAGAGGATTTAAGCGCTAGAGCGGCCGAATTGATCACACTCGCCATTAATATGCTCTCAGCGCTTGACTCAGATCCAGACTGTCCTTGTAAATCTCAAGGCTGTGTCAATGTGAAGTAATTTTACAATCAGAAACAATTTTATTTGCCATCCTGACACTATTCCAATGTTGATGAAATCTGATCGTAGCATCTCCAACTGAGGTGCGCAACAAAGCGATCTGTAAAGTTATTTACTCGCCAGAAATATCGGCATCAACAAGTTGTGATGAAAATGCGACAGTTTTGATGTTTGACAACTTTGTAAATCTGTCATGGAATTATACAATCAGTCATGCGCAGCTTAATTACAATGACTTCAAATTTTCAACATTTTTTATTAGAAACCATTATAGATTTCGAAATTCATTGGACAATGGTCAACAATTTTGAAATCAGTTTAATTTGGTGAACTGACGGTGCAGTATCCGATTTCCGGTATTTTTGACTTCTCTGATAGGCTTGATTAGTGAACCGTAAATACAATTGGTTGTCACATAAAATAGCGGAAATGGGAAAACGTTTACCTTATGAGCGCGCTTGCTAGGATTAGTAAGCAATGATTCTAGTGGGAGAAATATTTCAGTTAATCGAAACCCCCAACGCCTTGTCAACTGATTCTTGACTGATCACTCAAATAAAAACATTTTATAAAGTTATACTTGTAAGCCACTGTTAACTAGGGTTCGTACCAAGAACCACGATGTTCAAACACAGATTCACATTGTGATTCCTAGTCAAGCACTCAAGGCGCTTATGAATGATCAACGTGATGTGTTGTTCACATCCCCCGAAGTTACACTCCACAACCGGTTTCTGGCTGTTTTCCGTCATTAGGTGGAGACAGTAAGATTAGGTTTAGTGGGCCTTGAAACAGTGGTATAGTGGTAAATAAAAGGTAAACTTGTATGCCATTGTTAAACAGAATTCTTACAAAGAACCACGATGTTCAAATACAGAATCACAAAGTGATTCTTTATCAAGCACTCAAAGCGCTTATAAACGACCAATATATTTTGGTGCTCACAACCCCATCTCTTACACACCACTACCGGTTTCTGGCTGTTTGAAGTTATCAGGTGGAGACAGTAAGATTAGGTTCCGTGAGCTATGAAATAGTGGATAAGTGGTAAACAACGTGATACTTGAATGTCACTGTTGCATAGGGTTCGTACAACGAACCACGATGGTTAAACACAGAATCACATAGTGATTCGTGGTCAAGCACTCAAGGCACTTATGGATGACCAAAGTGATGTGTTGCTCACATCCCCCGAAATTACACTCCACAACCGATTTCTGGCAGTTTGTTGTCATCAGGTGGACACAGTAAGCTTAGGTTTGGTGATCCTTGAAACAGTAGTTAAGGGGTATACAAAGTTATACTTGTATGACAGTGTTAACTAGCGTTCGTACAACGAACCACAGTGTTCAAACACAGAATCACACAGTGATTCATTTTCAAGCACTCAAGGCGCTTATAGATAACCAAAGTGATGTGTTGCTCACATACCCGGAACTTACAATCCACAACCGGTATCTGGCTGAACCCAAGCTTACTGTCTCCACCTGATGACGGCAAACAGCCATAAACCGACTGTGGATTGTAAATTCCGGGGATGTGAGCAACACATCACTTTGGAATACATTTGACATCTAATCAACTAATTGCTCAGATTTGCAATCATACAGTACATCTATTCTGTCATGGTAACCCCGTGCCAAATTATTTTTTTACCATAATGAATTGTCGGCAAAACATTCTGTAGTCACAAGTTGGTTGTAAATTTATCAAACCTGCAAGTCTTCGGTATGCTGGCAATATTCAAACAAACGTGCAGCTTGGCGCTTTATAATCAATTATCAATAAAGATCGGTTCACCTGATGTCCGTCAGTGGCAAGCTTGACCACTTTCAGATTAAATTAAATGCTTAGACCATTGTGTTGTAAGTATAACTGAACCAAGCTCATCGTTGAAGCCGGATAACTCCATGTAGCATCATCGAGGCAAACTAATGTGACAAGATGAATAAGCAAATTTGTGAGTGAAATTTGATCATTATTTCAAGAAGCAGAAGAAAAATGTTATTTAGAAATTGTTTATAGAATGGAAAAAACGTGATACTTGAATGCTACTGTTACATAGGTTTCGTACAACGAGCCACAGTGTTCAAACAGCCAGAAACCGGTAGTGGTGTGTAAGTGCGGGGGATGTGAGAAAAACATTACTTTGTTTATAGAATTTATTTGTAAAACATAGAAGTTGTGCGTGAAATGATTCTTATACATTTGCTCAGCACAAAAACCCTTGATAGAAAAGTGGAAATAATAGCTGATAAACATTAAAAAATGAGATTCAAGAAGATTCAAGATTCAAGAATTTATGGTATAAAATGCAAGCGGTAAAGTAAAAGTCAAACATAAAATTCATGCGATTGTGAAGTACATCCATGGTCGAAATCAACCGAAGAAGGCCAACAACAACAAAGTAAGCAGCCCGTCTAACTCGACGCCAAGAGATCTCAGGTGAAACGCGTAGAAAGAAAACCTAAAATTAGTCAATAAAACAGTAAATGTATGAATATAAGTACGTTTGTAAGAAATGGTGACACCAAGGTACTTGGTATTTTTCTCTCGAGCAAAGTCTGTAACAGATGATTTTGCTAGAATCCAGCACCCGCTCACCACGTAGATAGATGAATTCAAGATCTATATATATTAATAGATTTAAAGGCAGAGCACTCTGTTAGTACTTGGTTGTGATGTCGTCGAAGGGTGCACAGAGCGGATTTAAGGAGCCGTTTCTCGATACGATATACCCAATAACAAGGACTTCGCCATGTTTTAGAATGGAATCTGAATGTGACCGTCTAAAATCTGCTAAATGTGTTGGAAAAGGCAAGAATAAAGACACTTAAATACTGGTTTTTCGGTACGGATTAAAAGCGAATGTAGGTGGTTGATGTAAACGTATGAGAATTCATATAAGGGATTCATTGATGTTGCTGTTTGGTAGTTTTTGTTTGAAAGAAACCATGCCGGAACTCGAATTCAGGTACATGGGATAATTCAAATAGTTTCTAGTAAAGTCGCACAGAAAGTTTTGGATTGGATCGAGTCAATTCGTGAATTTGACATAAAATATAATCCGGTTCATTAAGAAAATAGTTTTGTTACACAGTTACCGTTTTGACCAAATAGGGTTTAAAATAGTGTGTAAAAAATTAAACAATTCAAACTTCTACCAACAGAGAATTATTGGGGCAATCTAAGTTGTCTAATTTCGCAATATATTTTGCTATAATCATTAATATATTACTGAATTTCCAGAACAAATCCGTTCGTTCATATTAAAATGAACTTATTTCTTGATGAACACGTTTTATTTAGGATGAGCAATCTGCGTTGAATGCATTCAAGAAGAACCAAATACATGCCACCGAGATTGAGCGCTGGGATGCGCAACTTGTCGCATTACGGGATCGAGCTCGCGTTCTCCGAGAGCGATTGGTGACCCGAAGCCCTGGACAAATCGATTCTCGACAAACGGAGCAAGAATATGATCAAGCCCTCAAATCTTGCTTGCTACGGGTAGACACTGCGTTCGCTAACTTACGGAGCTTGTGCAAGGAGAAGCGGGTCAAATGTGAAGCGAATGTGGCGAAATTCCGCGTTTTACGCTTTATCACTGAGTTGGAAGTATGTGATTTGATCTACCAGTTGATAAATGAAACGTATAGGAAATAATCATTTTCAAAAAGGTGCTGTTGCGTGCTTAGTTTTTGTATGGTTTAATTCACAAGAACGATAGCTAACCAGGTTATTAAGCCTACTGCAACAGTTGGTATAGTCGACATGACTGATGAAAAGGCCTGCAATTATGTCTTTTCTTGATTACATTAACATGTTTTCAAAATGTCGAACGGTACGAAAATGATTGTCATAATAGCCATTTCGAGTGCAGCATGCAGTGACTCAGCACTGAATAGGCATTGTCCACACGCTAATTCTTTGAGGACCAATAGTGTATTCTCTTCTTCTCCAGCTTAGGTTTAGTGTTTGACGCTTTGTCTCGGAAATAATCAGCCGTTTGTTCGATCTCTGTTGACGATGCTGTTGAATGAAGCTGGCAGAACGCCAACATGTTCGATCGCATTTGCTCACATACACGTTGATGAACCCATGAGCATGAATAAAATATCCATATTTACATGCTTTTATCATACGTTTTACTATATGAATATTTTGTTCTCAAACCCATGCCGTATACATTTGTTTATTATTGCAAATTAACAGACAGGCTGACGGTGACAGCCTCATTAAACAGTGACCTCAATGATCGAGCTTTGTTTACCGTTTTTCCACGGGCTCAAAGCCTGCGAATGACAATCGTACTGTCCGTACCTAATGAATACACATAGCGCAAAACTGTGCACGAAGGAAAAGCTTGTAGATTGGTATAATACTCTTTTATTGTTGAATTTTTCCATGCATTTTAATGTGGAGATGCTTCCAATAAGAATTTTTCGATTGTTCACTTATACCAATTATCGTTATTGATATCCAACACATACTTAATACTTCAAGTATATTTACTTTTCTGTAAATACAGACTTGGATCGCCGAGAAAGCCGTTGTCGCTTCGAGTCATGAGGTTGGAAGTGACATCGATCATTGCAGTGCACTGCGTCAGCGGTTCGTCAATTTTGTTAACCTAACCGTGCCCGATGGAGCAAGTCGGGTGAATGCAGTGAACGACCAGTGTGTCCGTCTGATCGCCCGCGGCCATCCAGATGCTGCTCAAGTGGCTCTCGGCAAAGATTCGATCAACGAAGCCTGGGCAGATCTACTCGAATTGATTGAAACAAGAAAACAACTATTGAAAGCAGCTTGGGACATGCATCATTTCGTTGGAGACTGCCAGGTGAGAATTGATCGATTACAAGTCTGCAAAGTACAACTCGCATCAATGAAAAAAATGGAAAATATAGCAAATTGTTTACTGCTGATTGATTGCCACTAGATGACGCTCAATTGTAAAGTGAACTCGAATCTCACTTGTTTAAACTATGACGTTGACAAAACAATTAGTTCCGTAATATGATCAGTTTTCTATGTGTGAAATCCATATATATTGCGTTTCTCTGCTGCATATCAAACGACGAAGTGGATAACTTTGAGAATACAATCTAAAATGTTGCGAATTTCATGCATGCTTTGTGTAGCATGTTAATTGGTAAATGCTACATTTTTATTTAATTCCTTCGGTAAATGAAGTAAATTAAATGACCAGAAAATGGATTTCATAAAGGTTTTCTTGTAGCGGTATCTTTCTTTGAACGATTGCATGATATTGTGTAAATTAAGAGGTGGTTTTCAACAAACCGGCTTAAATTTATTAAGAAAAAATGTAGTACATTATTGCAGTGATAAATCTTTCCTACAAAATAAAGAACACAATTCAAAATAATAAAATAATAATGGGGATTATTGAAAAATGGTTATAAACGGCCTAACTTCCTTTCATTTATAAGTGACGTAGTAATGTTCACAACGCTTTTTCCTAAATAATTTATCCAGCTGACCAGTGACCACAATTTGTTGGACCAGTGAAGAGCATAATTCATTTTTTTGCTTTTGGGCGTGGTACCAAATGGGTGACTAATATTACCAGTTTTAAAACCCGGCGTGTGTTATACGGGTGTTTTCAGCTTCTCCGTAAACTGAGAGCAAGAACGCGCAACACTGTTGGAATAGAACAAGTTTGAAATCCTTTTTATTTTTATTTAAGCGATCGAACTACTGTCAGTAGTATACAATTCCGTTTATTTTCGCGATTAAGGTCGTTGATCGTGGATCAGCTTGTTTTTAAAGGCTTTGTTACATTCATAAACCATATAACATGAAAGCAGTTTAGATTCCCTGTTTTAATTATACCAGGAAAATGATTTAATGTGGGCAGTTATATGCAGCATATAGTATTACCTCCGAACATTGTAATGCCAATCAGAATCATGCGTTCAAGTAGACGGTTCATCAACATTTGACTGAATTTTAGTGTTTTTGTGCGTTCAAATCCCATGATCTTGACAGGCCCATCACTTTATTCAGTATACTCCTTGATAATTCTATACTTCATTTTACCTTTCAGGACATCGAAGAGCGTATACTATTCCGTTTGGAGAACTTGCCTCCTTCACCTAGTGTTCAGCAAATTGCTGGAAGTAAACCTGGATTAGCAGTCATTCAACGAACCCATGTAAACTTAGAGCAAGAATTACTTGGGATTCAGGGTCAGATCTCGCGATTGGATTCGACGGCCAGGCATTTGTTCACTCGTTACGCGGGATCTCAAGCCGAACAACTCCAAGCACGCCATGCCCGAGTTCAACAGACGTGGCATCGTTTGAGGACGCTCGCGACCAATCGAAAAGATATGCTCAAGGACGCATCAAGGGTACACAATTTTCTGATGACCGCACGTGAATTGGTTGTCTGGTTAGAGTCAACGAAAGATCAGATGGAATCAAAGGATCGTCCAAGGTAAGGGTGTCAGCGTTAGTTGCACCTTTGTTGCAGATACGATTTCGCTGTTTTACCTAAGTTAATAATTTAAAAGGAAACTTTACTAGTGCAATACGTATAAATTGAAAAATTGATTTTGAGTAAAATCCGGTCCACCGGTGACTCTTATTAACATGTAATATTGGGCTTACATTCCCGTAACTTACAATATAAAAATGGTTTCTGACTGTTTACCGTCATCTGACAGAAATAGTAAATCATGTTGGATGACGATTGAAACAGTGGAAAATCGGTGACGCTAGGCAAGGAAGACATTGTCAAAGCTTAACTTTGTTCCAACAGAAATATATGCAGAACTTTAGTATCCCTTAATTGAAGCGAGCATCTCTCAGATTCATATATAGAAAAGTATTGCCATCATGTTTCTCTCAGTTCGCGCGAGCTGGTGGGTTGAACATTGACTAGGTTTTCTCATAAAAGGATCAAGCTTTAGCAATGAACACACTCCGTTGTATTGCATCTACCGACAGTTTTCTGTGTTTCTAAATCAATACTTCTACAATCATCCCGTTTTTATCGGATCTTACTGCAGAACAAAATATATAAGGCGAATTACTTAATCAGAGACGAGTAAATCATTGAATAATTTGTGCAGTAAAATATTCAAGTGGCCTTTCCTTTAAAACGGGACAACATTATGCATATTTTTCCACACTAAACACCGAAGCAATACCTTGACTTAAATCCACATTTGAATGCATTTCCATCGCACATCACATGATCGCTTTCGTGTTGCTTGCACGTATCAAGTAGGGACAGTACTATGAGGATCCACACGCCTTGAAATATTGGGAAAATGTAGAGATGCGGGATGGAAATACATGCAGGTGTGTTTCTTTGTTCATGGCCATGGGTTAACCCCATCTACATGTGTTTGAGCACGTGATTGAACTGGTTGGTCGTATACCATCCTTATCCAACAGTGGCATACAAGCGCAAATTTTGAATAACATGACTCTTTTCATCTTCACTTATTATTCTACCGTCTTAGTTAATTTGATCGGTTATCTTTCCCCAGGGATGTTCACGGCGTTGAAGTATTGATTAATGAACACGTGCTTCTCAAGAACAGCATAGATGCCGGACAAGTCAGTGTGACCAATTGCTTGAACCTCGGCCGATCAATTTTGTTGCAACCTAATGAACCGTCCACTGGTGTCCAACCGACAAGCGTCATGAATGTTCCCTTGAGCGAAGTACGAGAGCGTTGTGTGCAACTGGCCACCGGTCAACTGCTTGTACAAGAATTGTGGCGAGAACGTTGGGACAGATTGCATTTGCTGTTAGAAGTGAGACAATTTGCGCGAGATGCATCCAGTGCTGAAGCGTGGCTCGTAACAAAGGAAATTCAATTAGAGGTGGCGCGTCGACAACTCGGGGAATCGTTGGCTGAGGCGTTAAATTTATTGGGCGCACACGATGCGTTTGAAAGGACTTTATCCAACGCTGAGCAAAGGTTTAACGCACTGAAAAAACTGACAACGGTTGGTTTTCTATTCGCGCGTTGGATTGCATGATTGACCGTTGGATAACATGTTTTGCAATGGTCTATTTAACACGTATTTAATAATTGATTGGTTTGAAGCCTTAATTTTTTTAAGTTACTCCCAACCATAAGCCTGGACATCATTGACGGATAATGTACAATAAAGCTTGCCGCATCTCGAGTCTTCTAAACGGAATATTCAGGATTTTTGCGCCCGATACCCTACCCCGGGTAATTAACACGTATATACGTCCTGTTATGGAATATTCCATCCAAGCCTGGGCACCATGGCTGAGGAAGGATATCGAACTACTCGACAGGATTTATCATCGTGCGACAAAGTTGGTCTCCCGGTACAGAAATTTGCCTTTCACAGAGCGAATGTTAAAACTGAACCTACACGATTTTACCCAACGGCGGATACGTAGTGACTTATGTTGACCTTCAAAATCCTGCATTCTGTAAACCATCACCCTTAAACACTTGCTAAAGCCCAATGACCTTACAAGAACACGAACACATTCAAAGGCTTTAAGCATTCCGCATTCTCGATTGGATATTCGTCGTAATTTTTTCTCGGAAAGAATTTGTTTCACTTGGAACATTTTGCCTGAAGAAATCACACGCTCGGAATCTGTTGAGCTTTTCGCTTCCGAACTCGATAAGTTTGTGATGAACCATGCGGTATGTGACTGCCCTATTGATTTTTGAGAGATTTTATATTTTTATACCGTATACCCTGTCATCCTAAGGTTGTTAACCTTACTGCTTTTTCTACCATAAAAACTTATTGAGTTCTGAGTTCTGAACTTGTGTGTCTTGCGTTCGATGTTGATTTACACAGTCACCATTCCAACTTATTTTTCTATTTCATTCTGGGTAAGAGGTGAACACAATTTTATTTTATTTTGGTTCAATTCTATTAAATTTTTGGTTCACATCTAGATGCTTGTACTTTCTGCTCAATTTTAGCTTGAAATTAGAGCGATGGAATGGAAACCCGAAGAAGTAACCTTACGGGAACAAGAGAAACGGGAGCGAATTCGCCAGGCAGTCCGTGAATTTCTACCACACTACGTAAAATCCCAAGCCGTCGCTCAACGATCTCGACCTAATCTGGAACGTCAGTCCGCTGAAACTGTCGAGAGAGTTCAGCCACGTATAAATCGACCACTTACCGCAAATGGCATCGTAGCAGCCTCCCCGATTGTCCCACAGTCATCTGCGCCTGTCCATCCAGTACGAGATCCTCTTAAGTCAATCGCTCAAACCCTGAGTGCGGAACCACAGGCACAAGTACGATCCCGTGACGATCGTCAAGTTACGCATGCACACGTAGTGCTGCAGTACAAAACCGATAAGGCCACAACTCCAGTTGCTATTTCTAAGTTACGAGTAGAAGCATCTCCAGGGTTGGATAGTCCGATTGACCCCTTCGCTCAAGCTTCCGAAACGAAAATGTTGACCAGAGGTTCAACAGAAAGAAAGTTCAGTACAGAAGCGCCCCGGGTATCTCTGACACCGGCACCCGTGGAGAAACCTGAAAAAGTATCAGAGACACAGACAGCATCTCATTCTCGTTCAGTATCGTATGACAGAAATCAGTCACATGTAATCGGTCCCGTGGCATCCGAACGACCAAAAATAATATCTTCTCAGCCACACCTAGCTGCCGAGCGATCGAAATCGTCCAGGTGAGAATTCATTGATATAAACGAGTATGTTAGTGTTGCTTCACTTTTGAAATATATATATATATATATATATCTTTTGGGTGTAATATCTGTCAAGTTTCTTAGATATCACATTTATGCATATACTTTCTTCCAACGTCGCTTCAATGAAGGCTTTCCCCAACTACACGTCCTTTCATCAGTTGCAATGTTTAATCGGTATTATTAACTGATACCATGTTTAGTGAAAATTCCAAAAATGCTGTAATGGCGCGCGTTTCATATAGCCTTTGACAACCAGGTCCAGTTCCGGGCCAGCACGCGTGGTCCTGTGTGACCCTGCGGAACTTATTCTACTGATAAGAGAAAGGGCAAAGGCACCTGACTGGCGCCTCAAAACCAACATGCTTCTAGCGTAGGTGGAGATCGTATGTCCATGAAGGCGCTTCACCTATGTGATGGAAAACCCTTATATCAAAACTCCACTGCCTGGAGTATAGATAAGTGGAAACCTGAAGAGCACGGTGCACTGCCCGAATATATATCGACAGGCCAACAGAATGTTAGGTATCTTCCGAAGAATATTTAGAAGATTCTCGCTAGTAACGTTACCAAGGATAATGAACGTCTATCTTCGTCCTACGATCTAGTATGAGGTATTGGTCTGGGCTCCTTGGCTGCGAAAATATATATTGCTCTCTTTGATATAATCTATCATAGAGCAACAACGTTAGTGATGGGTCTTCGCAATGTTCCGTACACTGAAAGATTGCGACGTCTGGGTCTATGTGACTTTACCCAAAGGATGATACAACACGATATTATTCTGACCTATAGAATTGTGTCTACCGCAGGACATCCACTAAAACACTTGCTTGATGTGTGTGGTGGGAAAGTGACACGCGGACATACATTGTCCTTCATGTCCCAAGTTCCTGTATTGATTGTCGGCGCCATTTTTGCGCCGCGCGTGCTATTTCTTTTGAATTCCCTTCCCCAACATGTGATTGACTCTCCTTGCCTGGCGGTGTTTAAAGTGAAATTGGAATCACATATGCAAAAGAGTATCATTCGTGAGCCTTACATTTTATATTCTCTATTCCTTTTATACTATTATATTTTTCACATTTTCATTCATACCATCATCCTGTGGTGTTATAAATTATTAATTTTTTAAACATAAATCCTTGAATCCTTGTGGCTACATCCAATCATAGAAAAGACTTCAGGATTCAACCTGGAGGACCAATGCGGAGTCCCGTTAAGCAGACCGAAGTTGTATTCAACTTCGTCCTGTGACAGTATCGCTCTCCAAACGTATTAGCCTATCTGTTTCTTTGGTTCCAGTGGGGTCGTGAAGGGAGCACTTGCTAAATGGGCAACAGCTAGTTCTCCATATTGAACTGCCCTGGCGTACATCTCAACGCACCAATGGAGAGGACACTCTATTACGCTTCTACGGATAATAACACGAGGAGAAGCAGACACCGGCTAAAAGCTATAGCGTCGAGCTAAGCGCCTGGGGTTGCTTCCAAAGGAAGGAGAGATTTTCAGGTCTCATTGGACGGCTACCGCCCGCCTAGCCGTCTGTTATCCTCGTTAGTGCATGGGGATTAGGAATCAACCGGTAAGAAGACTATTTTTACGCACCCGCGAAACGAATTACTAAACTACACATGTCCGCTAGGAAACTGGAACGTCCGGTCCATTTTCCTAGGATTTGATGACGACGTCTCGAATATCAGAGGCGTAAGAAAATCACCTGTGATTAACAATGAGATAAAAAGGCTGAATGCCGACGAGGCTGACCTGCAAGTGACGTTATTACCAGACACTTGTATGCTAACATCTTTTGGAAAGGAAGTGGTTCTGATGAACATCACTGCATAAAGTTGTGTTTGCCGTGCGAAACAGCCTACTAAAAGCAGCAGTGGGATCAAACGGATTTGGACTCTGAATCTGTATTGCGTTACTGGTATCATTACGTTGGTCAACGTTTATGCACCGACGCTCTCTGCGACGCCTGCTGAAAAAGACGCTTTTCATCATAACCTCACAACAGTCCTCAAAAACGTGCCGCATTAAAACTGTGCAGTGGTATTGGGTGATTTCAATGTCAGAGTTGGTGCAGATTACCAGTCTTGGCAAAACTGTCTCGGAAGGTTCGGAGTAGGTAAAACCAATGAAAATTGAAAACGTATTTTAGAACTGTGCACGCAGTTCAGTCTTTGTGTCAGTGACACTTTTTGTCAAACAAAGCCACAGCATGAAGTCTCTTGTTAGGCGCGCTACGAGATCATATCAAAGCGCAGACTGTGACACAGACCATTCGCTGGTTTGTGCAAAACTGAAGTTTCTAAAGGCGCAATTTCACCGCGCCAATTTGTCTGCTAAGCCAAGGATAGACGTTACTCGCATGTGCTCACCGAATCTAGCTGCGGGAATCATCAAACCTGCAGCATGTTGAATTTTAAATCATTTAAGTTGCGCATATGCCACTCTAGTGCGGCACAGTCGTCAGGCGACCTAATTCTCCTAAATATTTCAATATCATCAGCAAACAATATCAACCTACATCCGATATCGTTCATTTATGTACACCAAAAAGAGAAGAGGTCCGAGAACTGAGCCTTTCGGAATGCCACTCGTGGCGTTTATTCTTCTGGAAATGGTGCTACGAACGCGAATTTAGATGTGCCTGTTAGTAAGATAATCCTTTATCCAATTCAACAGCATTCTTCTCGCTCCGTAGGCTTCACTTTTTTATTAGAAGGTCATGATTGACTTGATCGAAAACATTGAAAATATCAATTTAGCACGCATGTATACCATCACACTTATCTGATCTGTTGAACAAAACCTTCAAAGAAGCAGAATTTGACAAGCAGGATCAATTTCTCTGGAAAGCGTGTTGCGCGGAAGTAAAAATATTTTCTGCATTTATGAGAAAATGTTTTGTTAATCATTATCATTGAAATGAAATTTCAAAGTAATCCGTTAGACTGTTGCTTCCATGGCAAGGTTCTTATTAGTGCCCCAGGTCAACCATTGCTCCGACAACAAACTGGTAGTTCTGACCGCATCGGCGTTGTAAAATGTAATTTGGTCAATTTTTAGTATTCAAATAATCAATTAATCCATGCAACCAAACTCTCGAATGTGCATATCACAGAGACTGGTATTTAAGGATCACGAGCTTATTTTCTGCATAACTTTTGCCAGGTCACTCAGGACTACAAACATAATCAGAGATTAGCGAGGTATTGTAGTTCTCTACTTCGGTCAAGCGTTTAAAATCGGTCAATGCCTTGTCTGCGGTTTGCCTGGTGAACGTGGTTATGCAGTGGTGCGAGTACGGTAAACTCAAGCGACTGCATTGCATGTTCGCTCTTCAATTATAAACGCAATTGACTGCTGGGCCAAAATTATCCTCTGCGGATACTGGTAATTTTCATGGCATGAAGATGGGATGAAAACAGCCATTCGTCAAAACTCAACAGATAGAAAGATGAGTCGAGCACTTCTGTTTACTTTAGGGAGAACACGGTTTTACTGCATGCACTAGAAAACGTTGAGTCTTTGCCGACCATTAAATATCTAGATACTCCGCCTTCTCTTGAGGAGCTTAATGCAATAATCGACCGCTTAGCGAGGGGAAAGCCTCCTGGTGACGAGGGATATCCCATCAGAGCTCATCCATCGCCGTAGAGCAGTTTTAATACAGTCACTTCATGGATTGCTTCATTTGTGCTGATAGGAAGAGTGTGTGCGAGATACCAGAATCTTCTCAATGTCGTCGGCAAATTGTGTGCTAAACTTTTATAAATGCGGCTACATAAATTAGTAAGAACATCTGTCATAACTTGAACAAGGTAACAAATGCAAAAGTGCTTCGAAAAGCTGGTCTACAGAGCATGCTCACCCTGCTATGACAGAGTTGCATATACTGACTTGGGTCATATCTACAGAATGAAAAATGGTCGTATTCCAAAAGGTCTATTAAACTGAGAGTTAAAATCAGGAATGCGACCATTAAGCAAGCTACACTTGCGATACAAAGAAATTTGCACACGAGATATGAAAGCTCTTGAAATTGACTCTACTATTTGGAAGGTACTTGCTCTGGACAACTCACGCGTAAAGCGTCA
Source organism: Atriophallophorus winterbourni (assembly GCA_013407085.1). Lineage (NCBI taxonomy): Eukaryota > Metazoa > Platyhelminthes > Trematoda > Plagiorchiida > Microphallidae > Atriophallophorus > Atriophallophorus winterbourni. The sequence continues at coordinate 53,533 of JACCGJ010000984.1, forward strand.
TCTCAAAGCTGAGAAATAGCAGCTACTGCTTTCGGCAGTGAGCAAATGTCGCCGATCGGCTGAGTACTGCGTACCGCTGCGGAAGAGATTGCTCCAACGGAATCGGACTGTTCAGTCAGTTGAAACGCTGCGCAGCATGAATTTGCTATGCGCTTGCCATGTACATCTGTGATCGGCACTGATAGATAAATACCAACAACTACTCTTGTTTGTTAGTTACCATAATAATAATACACTTAATACACATACTGTAAACGTCATCATGCGTCCACGTCCATCAAGATAAACAAAACGTTTCGCTTGATCGATTGTAAAGCGATTCTGCTTGCACGAGGCTCGTCGGTATTTGTTTACAATGAAGCGAAAAACCTAAATGCAAGATTTTATACCAGCACTCGAATTTGCCGTCAAGATAAGTCGAGTTTGAATCCTGGCGTCGAAACATAACCATGCGAACCAACCTTTTACGAAGATAAGATGTCCGTCGAATTGGCCATGTATTTGAAAGGTCACCTATATTTTTGATTATGATAACGTGTAAGCTTGGATCAAATGGAACAAAGTAATTAATACCAGTGTGATAGCCAGTTACGATTGCACGTCATTGAGCAGCTTAAAATGAACTACGTTTGCTCCTTTATAGATGAGGGTCACCAACGTCCTCTGCCACATGTAGTGAGGCCTCGATTTTACGGGAATAGATGATGTTAATCAATGTGAAATTGTTCATTATGTGGTGCATGTTACCTTGGCGTATTCAATCGTAAATCGCTACAAGAAATTACTTGCAAATGTCAGTATTATCAGATTTAGCCGGTTACCTGTATCACTTAGTCTTAATAATTTAATACATTCTCCATCTAATTTTCGTCGTTACAGCTCGGAAAGTACTAAAATTAGTACTACTGTCAGTTCGGCATCAAGATCATCTGCTGAGCCGAGTTTTGGACAAACACGATCCAGAGGGGATGCATCCACTCATCGACGCTCTTCGGCCTCGGGCGTACCCATCCAGGAGACAACACCACCGCCAAGGCCAAACGAACAGGAGCAACTGTTGCGCAGCATGCCGAGACTGGAAGGGCCTGTGGTGCGGAAACGAGATCTAGACGAAGGGGGCGTAGCACGGTCCAAAAGCGCTGGTCGCAGTTGGATACCTATTTACATTGTTTTAGACAAGGGTTCATTGTACACATTCAAGGACTATCGTAGCAGAAAAGCGAAACCGACGGAGACATTCAAGGGTGAACCTCCAATGGATCTCACGATGGCCAGAGCATCGATCGCAGTGGACTATACCAAAAGACCGTGTGTGTTTCGTTTACATTTGCATGATGGAAGAGAATTCTTATTTCAGACGGCAAACGATCGGGTTATGCAACGCTGGTTGGATAGCATCAACGAAACAGCTCGTCGAATGGCTACACTGCACGCACAACGATCGCCAGAACGTGTCGATCAAACGGGACGTATGACCAGAGAACAACGGACCAGCAGCATGCGATTGAGATCCGCCAGCCCTAGCGGACAAGGTCATTCAAGGAAGAGATTCTTCTCCCTGCGACGGAAATGCTAGCGTCACATGAAAGCGCCCATCCATAGTTGGAAAGCCATGAGCTTTCATGAATATGTGTACAATGTTTTTGCGTTTGTTCATTTTCCGTTTATGTCCTTAGTTTATCGGTAAGACGCGAAGGCCATTTAACATGGTTTGTGCAATATTCTTTTAGAAATTTTGGATTATGGCTTCCTTTGTGCGTGTCACACATTTTCATTCGATCAAGGATTATCAATATAAAGAAAACAGCTTTTCTTTTAATGGTAAATTCACGATTCAAACTAATGGCGCAGTTCGGTTAACCTTGTGATAGATTCTTGTGATTCGAAGAGTCGATTTAATCACCTGCTTGCGTGGATAAATATATATTGCTTGAATTGTCGCTTTCCATTTCGAAGCGTAATATACAAATCGTGCAGTGCATTTTGACATGGTCTGATTTTACTGATTGTAAACGTGCGTCCAAGTAAGATGTTATGCTTCAGCGTGGTCTTATATTAACATTTTATGGCTGGTTCGAAATTCAAGACTCTGAGCCGCGATATCAAACATGGAATCTACCACAAGAACGTTCATACTTTCAAATCAAAAGCATACAAATAAGAAGACTAAATAAACGAAGGGTCGGCAAAGGTAAAAAGTTAGTTCAATAGAAAAGATGAGCACTAAAAAATAGTCAACCGCTACAAATAAAAATCACGTGATGAGAATCTAGAGTTCCTCGTGGTGGAGGTCATTTGACTTTCGGTCGACGGACATAGCGACTTGGTACGAACGGTAACGCCGTGACACGGAAAGCGTAGAATTTCCCGCGAATTTCGATTTGCACTTCAGTTCCGCCAATTGCATGTGCTGGTTTCACATAAGCCATGGCAATGTTCTGTTCCAGTATGGGAGATAAACAACCGCTTGTTACATGACCGATGACTTCTTGCTTATTTGCATCAAGAATTTTAGCATGATCTGGTATTAATAAAAGGGAATGACAGATTAATTATGCCAAGTGAGGGGTGTTTGAACACTTGTTGTTAGTCGTAATCATTATTATTGTGAGTATTAATATTTTAATTATGATTTACAGTATTCAAAAGCACCAAATTCGGGTTAAAAGTGAACAGAACGTGAAATATTATATAACGGATTTGGAAGTAAACGTAATTCAAGTTTTCAGTGGCCACGATAACCAATTAAACCATGCTGTGTTACATTTTTGACAGCAGCTGTGCCAGGTGTAAGATAGTTCTTTAATAAAACAAAATCCGGACATATATATATACATATAGATATATATATATATTTGATATATATATATATATATTATATATATATAGATAGTGATATATATTATATATATATATATATCATATCTATATATATATATATATATATATATATATATATGTCGTGCCGAAATCGCGGAATTGCCGATTCCGCGGATTCAGCAATCAATTTGCCGATTCCGCGGAATGGGCATTTCGTTGCTGATTCCGCGGAATAGGCAACGATTTGCTGAAAATGTGGAACTCATTTCTACCACTGCCGATTCCGTAGATTCAGCAGCCGATTCCGTGGATTCGGCAGCTGATTCTGCGGAATCGGCAAGCTATGTTTTTACTGTATTTCAGCCGTTTTGTCCGTTATAAATTAGCGAGATTTTTCGCTGATGAAGATGATGTTCAAAATGGAACAAACAATGTCGGGCGAATTCACTATAGGTTTATTAACCAGATAAATCGGTACAGACATAAATAAATAGTGGTACAATCATGAATTCTAAAAGAAGTCTTTCCTTTTGTCACTATTTGTTCTTACATTTTACGTTCCAAGGATGGCAATGGGAGTGGCACAATGTTCCGCTCTTCCTGCAACTACAGCGCCTGGAATCGCACTTTGCTGTGCAAGAACACTTTGCAAATCCTTGTCCCCCAGTGGCAGAATGAAGGGATGCAATCTTGCGAAATGACTGCATAATGTCGCTCGTTTCCGAAAGGCTCATCAGCTGACTATCTGCCTTCTGCAGCTGATTTCTAGAGAAAGCTGCCTCGATCATTCCATGTTTTGTTGCAACTTTGTACATTCCGCTGGCAGTAATGTCGTAAACCACTCCAATAATATTTCTACAGTCTAGTCGTCCACGATCGAATTCGGAAACCGGGAGTAAGACGCAGTCTCCCACGGATAGAGGATGCAGAATGGCGCTGCTCGCTTCAAGCATTTCTTTTCTGCTCTTTTCTTGTCCGCTTGTAGCCTTGTCACTGCATGCCCTTATCATCTGGATGTGCTTTGAGAAAACATCTGCAATACCTGTAGCTCTTTCTCCAGTTTCATCAACCTGATCTTGTTCCCCGGCAGCAACAGCTTGTTCCTCACAAGCCTGATCTTGTTCCCCGGCAGCAACAGCTTGTTCCTCACAAGCCTGATCTTGTTCCCCGGATTCAACAGCTGGTTCATCAGCAGCTTCCATGCCATGGATCTCCCTGAGAGCCACCTCCAGTTGTTCCTCTGTTGTTATGTGAGCGAGAACGCCTGCAGGTAAAACCGTTTTCTGCAATCCTAGTCTTGGTTTCTGTCCGAATAAAATCTCAAATGGAGACGTGTTTTGCAGGTTTTTGTGTGATGAGCTATTCTTTTGGAACTGCACGAAACGTAGGCCATCTGCCCAATTCGTTGTATTGTTATCGATTGTCCAAGCAATAAGCATCTGCTTTACACCAGCATTAGACCGCTCCACAGATCCCTGGCTTTGTGGGTGCCTCGCGCGCCCATGAACTAGCTGCAGGTTGGGCCACATGGATTTCATTTCTGAGACTACATCCGCCACAAATTCTCTACCGTTATCACTCTGAAGAATGCTGGGCGCACCCATGAATGTGAATATATCTATGAGGTGGTACGCCACTTCGGCAGCCCCTTTACTCGTTAATGGTTTCAGTACCAAGAACTTGGTGAAGTGATCCTGGTAATTTAATATATGTACGAAATTTCCACTTGGTGTTGATTCCATATTGATCAAGTCAACTTGACCACGGTCACAGTAATTTCGTGACCGAATGGGTTTTACAACAATTCCTTTGTTCGGTAAGGATTTCTTTCTTTGACATGTCTCGCATGCAGCCAAAAAGAGGGACACCATCTTCATTGGTATGTTTGCGTATTTGTCATCAAGAAATCTTTTGGTTTTTTTCCACCACCATGACCAGTCGACACGTGAGCTTCGTAGATTATGTCGAAGAGCTCGTCTCGAACGGCAAGGTAGTGAAGTGGATCAGCTTCATTTTTTCGGCTCTGAAAGAATAAAAAGAAACAAGTTTACAGAGCTAATGAAACTGATTTTGCTAAGGATGATGCTGTTGTTGCTGCTGTTGTTGTTTTTGTTGATGATGTTGATGGTGCCAACGACAACATCGATCGATGACAAAAATTTGCGTGAAAGAGTGCAAGAGAAATAAAGAGGCTTACCTTGACGATTTTCTTGACACCGCCAACTTCGACGACTGCAAATTTCTCCCGAAGATAGTAGAATAATTTGGATCGTTTACTGCCACACAAGGTTGCAAGCATTGAGGTGTATTCTTCTCGATTAGGCACTGTGAATTTAGACAGCTTTTCGCAGGCCACTGTTTCTTGAAACCGAGCCCGTTGGTTTGCTACATTCACTTCCATGATGCTGTCTCTGCAAGCACTGATGTAAAATGTATAATCACAAGCAATCAACAGCCTGTAATAGTCTTTTGTGTTAGACACGTTCCCTGTGACCACAATGTTAATATTCCACTTGAAAATCTTTCATGCATTTCGGCAAATTGAAAATGCATTGAAAGCATAATCACAAGCAATCAACAGCCTTTAATAGACTGTTGTGTGAGACACGTTCCCTGTGACCACAATGTTAATATTCCACTTGAAAATCAATCATGCATTTCGGCAACTTGAAAATGCAGTGAAAATGAACTTCTGATATTAAATCTAAAGTGAATTCACATAAAAATCTCGCTAATTTGTAACGGACAAAAAGGCTGAAATACAGTAAAAACATAGCTTGCCGATTCCGCAGAATCAGCTGCCGAATCCACGGAATCGGCTGCTGAATCTACGGAATCAGCAGTGGTAGAAATGAGTTCCACATTTTCAGCAAATCGTTGCCCTAGTCCGCGGAATCAGCCAAAACGGCGGAAATTGCCAATTCGCGGAATCGGAAACTGTTTGCCGAATCCGCGGAAGGAACGGCAATTCCGCGATTCGGCACGACATATATATATATATCTATATAATATATAGATTAGATATATATATATATATACTATATATATATATATTATATATATATATATATAACAGAAAAACCGACTCACGTCGTGGTTGCCGCGACCTTTGGAGCTAAAGTTTAGGACCGACACGCTTTGAGTTAATTTTCTGGTTCAAGATTGCGTCCGACCGAATATCTCGAATCGGAGAGAAAACCGAGGGGTTGAGCTTCTGGATTCCGTCTGCGTTACCTAAGGCGCAGATTAATTAAATGAGCATGGTGTAACGAGCGGATCATGGTCTTCTAGATGTAATTAATTAATTAATTACCACGCGATAATTGAAATTGGTTATTTTGGGTGGATTATCGTTCTTGTTCTGCCTAGAAGCAAATGACAAGTTAACGGAATCAATT